>JAMKCH010010665.1:0-35769 GCA_023653785.1 Ophioderma brevispina
CATTGCATCCAAACACATGAATTATTGCTTATGCAATCATAAAATTCTTATGAGTAGGTATCCAAATTATTCATTTGAGGCAGCAAAGTTTACACTTCACCACTCTGCACTCCCCAACACTCTCATTCCTAAGCTAATTGCTTCGAGTTAAGTTTTGCATAAGTCTTATTTTTTACCACTTGAGGTGTTATCCTGCGGGGCACTGTGAGTTGCTGTGCAGTTGGATGCAGCATTCGCCTCATAAGCAGATGCTGTGTGTTTGGCATCTTGTCCCTGCTTGCCTTTCCCCACCCCGGAGTAATGGGTCCAGCATATGCTGGACTGCAAACATTCTCGCTGTACGGGAGGAATGGCAAACTTCCCAGGCCCCACAGCAACATTAATATGATGGCGTCTGGCCAAACGCCAGAGACAGAGATGGGCTCCACCTGCAAGTGCACCATTTATTTTTATCCTGCACTTATCCCCCCCCCCCCCCCCTTAATGTCACGTTTTCTCCCTGGGCCCATTTTAGGAGCGTCTGTAGCATGGATACACGCAGCCCAGATCGGCTTACCCTCGTTTGAATAAATCCTGACACCACCACAAGCCATTCCTAAAGGCTCAAAGTTTTACCCAGTTTTGCAAAAGTCAAATCCGTGTTGTAATTCCGTTTTACAAACCCCGATTTTTCACGGATTTCTGTTTAACATTAAAAATCACGAAAATACATAATTAACCGTCTAACTTAACCTGTGGAGAGGAGATTATCAGTCACCTGTCATCGATTGTTCACAAAAGGGCGGCCCTCCTGACCCCATGAAATTCAACATAAGAGTGTTTTGTGCTCAATTCCTTTTCTCAAAAGGTTTCTTCTTTCTGCTTCTCCTACATGTTGCTCCTAATATTTTAGCGATAAGTCAACCCCAAGTTTTGCGCTCGCTTTTTGTTTCTACATTGTGAGTGTGGTGTCATACATTGATCAAAAATCAAAACATTGCCTCGAGCATAAGCTATTCTACATCCTGCAGCAATGACCGGGCCATGTGCTTTTCCCTCACTAGGGCCCTGGGAGACCTATTAATTAACTTCATAGATTTTTTGACAACCGGGGCCAGGCGCTTGCGCAGTGACTTGGTTGCGGGCCAAAACAATTTTCTATTTTTAGCTGTAGTTCTGTTCTGGTAGTGCAGCTGTTCGTACTGTACCTCATAAGAAGTTGTATGGTTTTTATCGGCCACGGGTCATCAGGATTGTAGACCTACGCACAGACTTTGTAAATACATCCACATTGTTTAAAATTGTGCTCTAAAATGGTACATAACACATTGGTTTTATTTGTCATCATTATTTGCCAGATTTTTTACAATATTTTAAAATTATGACTATTTTCTGATTTTGGCTCACATTTCCATTTTCCGTGTTACAATTCGCGATTTCCGTGAATTTTTTCCGTTTCCGTAAACTGAAAACCGTTTGGTCTTTTTACCATTACCAATGACTTGTGACACGCTAAGACGACAGTTTCCTAGATTAGTGTATGGTATTTGAGGCACAGTGCACTCAAATGTCAGTTTTGATTTGTACTCAGTCAGAATTAGATTGGTGTATCTAGAGGGAACAGTGTTTCTAAAATGTGGATTTTGATTTGTACTCAGTCAGACTTCTTTTTAGATCATGTTTTCCTAGATTGGCTTATCTGGGCGAGGGGACTGCCATACTTGTGACCTTCCTACACACAGCCTTGACCCTACGCAAATTGTCTCTTTAGTTTTAAGACAAATTTTAGGAGTGGCGACACAATTGCGACAGCTGATTAATAGAGACATGCATAGCTACATCTCGGCAAAAATGAGACAAATCCATTTGTCGAGAATCTTGCCATAATAGGCCTACAAAGGTTATGATTTGTATGTTATAGTGCCCTCCATAGAAAACACGTGTAAAACTTGATTTTGAAGAAAACATATTTTCCTTTCCCCCAATGAAAATTTCATAAATTGTATCACAGGATGTAGTTATTTAAAAGTGTGTCGCCATCATAATGATTTTGTTTTATTCTGTTGTTGTCATAATAAATTTGAGGCTTAAACAGCTTGTGTACCGAACCCAGAACAAGTCACATTGACTTTATTTCCTCATTTGAATCTTAACCAGAAATATCTTAAAATCCCCAGTTCATTCATTAAACACAATAAAAGCAAGTATGCCTTATTAGACTAATCCCATTAGCCAAGTGTGGATTTTAAGTCTGACATAAATGCTGTATCCCACATATGACACTTTTGCATCTCTGGAGGTAGTCTTGAAGTAGAGAAAAGACTAGGTCACTAACAGTGCCCTGTGCTTTTTGTAGACAGTTGTCTACCTACTTTGGTTTGGTAAATTTAAATAGCAAGGCATAATAAGGTCTTGAACCTACTGCTATATGATTTCCTGGTTATTTGCAACAACCTTTATTGCAAAGAGGGGTATTTGTCACTGCGACTTGTTCGAGTAATGTTAGTTTTGGTTTGTACTTAGTTAAGACCACTTATTAAGCCCACCTCTTCATTTTCATTCAGTTTGTTCTAGTTTCTGTGATCTTTTTTGACTGAAGCACTCAAATTTTGTTCCTAAATTGTCAAATTTTGTTCTTAAATTGTCATTCCTCAATCTGTGTAACTGAACAAAGGTTAAGTATGATTTACTTAGTTAACACTTAATTGTGTGGTTAAAGTCTGACTCAGAGATTTTGAAATATAACTTTTTTGTGTATTAATTAAAAATATTCAACTAGAACTAAAGATAGTCACCTAAAATGCTCAATTCCAAAGTTTGAGATGAATTGGATTTTTTGTTTTATAACAAAGTTGTGATTTTCTATATGAAGGACTTTGGTTTGAGGTTAGCTTTTTCACACAATGATTAGTATATGGACAGGCATTATGTACATGCAAGAAACACGAACTAATGATAGTCACCTAAAATGCTCAATTCCAAAGTTTGAGATGAATTGGATTTTTCGTTTTATAACAAAGTTGTGATTTTCTATATGAAGGACTTTGGTTTGAGGTTAGCTTTTTCACACAATGATTAGTATATGGACAGGCATTATGTACATGCAAGAAACACGATTTGTTTGAAAATTGAGGGCGTCCTCCTCTGGAAATCTCTGAGTCAGCCTTTAATGCAAAATGTATATTTTACTAAATTTACATGCATCATCACATTTATATGTAATATTAACAATGATGGTATTATTTCAATCTTTATATTCAGGTAAATTCCAGATAATGATTCAGCGGTCATAGTGCCTACTGTAAAGGATCTCTTGTGACATTGACTGAAAACTAAGAGAAGCAGCTCAACTGTGTTTTAGATTGTTCGTGTCACAAACAATTCAAATCCTTATTGGATTATTTGTGCTGATCCTTTTTGAGGAAATTCAGAGGTCACATTGTCACATAGTCTGATCAATCAAAATGCTGCTGAGCTCCTCTACCCTTGTGATCTTGTTTCCATCATCCACATGGCAGTTATACATAATAGCGCTGGAAGAAATCATGGTACTTACTACCTTAACATTTTTGAAAGAAGTGGAACTGCAGCATCTATTTGAACATTTAAACACTAGGCTTATAGTACTCTTCCATGGTTTCTCATCCAGTAAGTGACATGCATTTTTAGCTCAGCATACATAGTATGCGGAGCTATTGTGATGGCAATACGTTGACTATCTGTCTGTTTTTCTGTCTGTCCATTTTTCTGTCTGTCCGTTTTTCTGTCTGTCTGTCCATCTGTTCACACTGGCTAAAATGTATGTTGTTGCTAAATGTTTGGAGTGATTGCAGCGAAAATTCAGAACTGTTGACCCAAGGCCCTTATGGGTTGTTTACAGATTTGGGTCAACGGTTACATGGGCCAATTAAAGGTACGTGTTCCGATCGTCTTTGGGACCCCCCGATTTACCCGAAGTAGTACGAATTTTGATATCAGATGAAAGGCCGTATATTCCTCATTTTTTCCTGAAATTTGAGCCTTCAAATCCATTTCATTCCCAAGATATAAACAAAAAACCGCTGTTTTAATGGTTAACCATCAATATTAGCATAGTATTGAATAGGGCTTTGCAATATGCATTATTGCTTCTACCATCAAAACCGCAAGATTGTTTCCCACGGTATTTGATAGGGAGTATGTGAAAAGTGCCAGGTTCTCATATCAAGTAGACAACACAATAGATATAAATCAGAACAAGCACATTTAAAGGGGCATTCTTTGAACTCAAAAAAATTCCTTGTGCCACAAATCAATTGCTATAATCACTATACTTGGTCAGATGATTTTTCTTGTTGCTAAATGCTTGGGACTGATTGCAGCGAAAATCAGTCAGAAGAATAGCTGACCCAAAGCCCATATGGGGTGTACACAGATTTGGGTCATGCGGGCCGATTAAAGGGTCAATCTTTGAAAATCTTTAAATTCCTCCTTGTGCCACAAATCAATTGCTATAATCACCAAATGTGCTCTCAAAATAACCACTGACCCAAGGCACATATGGGTGTTCACAGATTTGGGTCAAAGGTAACATGGGCCAATTAAAGCGGCATTCTTTTAAAATCTATAAATTCCTTTTTGTGCCACAAATCAATTGCTATAATCACTACACTTGGTCAGAAGAAGCACCGACCCAAGGCAACAGTTCCTTTTCGGCTATCTCCTGAGGGAAAAGCGGCCCACCGGCTTTAAACGGCAATGGGTGTTCTGAGGGGAACACATCCCACCAGCAACTCGCAGCAGTGTTAAAACATTTGTATCTCCCGTGGGCCGACCAGCAATATTCAGCAACGTAACTTGATTGCTAGTTATTGCCGGTGGGATGTGTTAGGGTTAATGACCTGCTGAGCTACAGTACCATTGGTGCTCTTGTTTAGTGTTGCAATGTTAAATGTGCATTTCATGATCCAAGCAACTTATGTTTTGTTAGTGGTTCAAGATATCTTCGAGAAATTATTTCAAAATTTCAGTTGATTCTGACGATGCATTGTTATGAGAAAATGCTTGTATCACAGTTGCCCTATGGGCCACCCTGTTATAATTTCTGTCCATTTACAGACAGAAATCACAAAATTTTGAATTTCTTGCAGTTTAGATCAAATTTGCACAAAGATTAGGCACACATATTATACTTAAGCCAATGGTTCATGTCATATAAAAACCTCAACTTTTGGGGTTAAGTCAGGGGGACGAGGTTGTGGATCATAAAATGCCCAAGAGTTGCATCATATAAATGTGTGTGTGTGCATCGCACATGCTGACGTCTGTGTATGGTTAAAAGGAAAAATACTCAGATAGTACACATAGTAGTGGTCCAAGACGCATGTAGTAGAGTTAGCATGGGCTGTGCAAGTTGGAGCAACTTTGCTCCTAAGAAGTTTATTTGACACATGAAAATTGGCTGTATGTATAACCACAGGAGGCATTGATTGGCAATTGATTAACCGCCAGTGGCTAAAGGGAATATGGACCATCTGTATTGAAAAGTGGTTGATTATTGCTGCTACAATTTCCTGGACAGATTTTGTTGAAAATTACACAAAAAATGCAGGTTATGACAAAAACAGTCTTCAATTGTTTTTGAGATATTTCAAATTTTATTGTTTCATTTCCTATAACATTGTACATGGATTTTGAAGTGTTTACACCTTCAAGCAGAGAATATTTACATCTTCTCTGCTTCAAGGAGTTTATTTTTATGTTTTCTCAAATTAAAACATGAAACACTTTATTACACACTCGAACAAGATTTTTTATAAACATAGGTCCTTCACTGTTGGCTAGAAATTATAACCATCAAAAATTAAGGGATAGAGAAAAAACTTAAGAATTATATTAGCTACTAGAACATTGTGTATATTGTCAAGGAATATTTTTGATTCCAAAAAACCGTTGGAGCTTTTAATAAGTGAACTCAACTGTTAGGGTTATTTTTATCTGATAAGGATGAGGGGGACTGGATCAATCCAATGACCGACCCACACCAAAGCACCCAAATTGGTTTGCACTCTGTTATTGCTTTAATTTCTTTGATATTGGGCAGCTATGCCACATTGAATGAGGCTGGCCTCCATCGTCTGGTTTTATTCCTTATGAAAACCAGTTTCAATAAGCCTTTTCGCCATTACAACTGCGCATGTGCGAACTCCGACCTATAGCAAACCTAAAGTGGAGATAACAAAGCCCACCGAGCGCTTTGTTGTGAATACCATTCGTGCAAATCATACCACGAAATGAAGCTTTCAATCGCATGTTTCGACATAATAAAAGTTTACCGATATTTTAATATGTATTTGTAACATTTAGACATTTAGGTATTGAAAGTAGAGATGATTTGAGTTTGGCACTTAAACTTCGATTTTCAGCTTAACCGGGCATCAACACGGAATTAGGGTGACAAATTTAGCAGCATTGGCACTGTTACACTAAGTTCATATTTCCAGATCTTGACTTTTACACTTGTTTTTTGGCCTTCCAAACTTAATTAATTGTTATTGTCCGTGCTAAAAATAAATGACACTGACCTATTGTTGTATTTTTTTAAAATCTTATACATTCATTTTCTCCAGCTGTATACTGCCTTGGGATGAGGTCAACTCACTGCCACACCAACGTGCATCATCCATGATACATGCATTCACACGTAATGATTAGATAGGGTTTAATTGGCAATACGAGTTGTTATGACTGTTAATGTATGATTGACCGAATGTTTACTACTCGTAAATATTTCGCTATTTTCAAACAAAGGTCGTTGGGGATAAGTAGCTGAATTTTTTTAATCTAGATAGTATCTAATTCAAAGTTGTGTGACAAGGAGCATGTCAACGGGTACTTTCCTATTAACACGACAGAACCAAAGGATTGGTTGTATTTTTACATCATTTAGATTAAATTGTAACTCCTAGTATGATGAGTATGGTTTGCATGTTTGTAACTTCCCAATATATTTTGATTTCTTAGACCCAAGATAGGATCTAAATATGTAAATAAAGAAGGCGTAGTTTCGTCTAAATGGACAAAATTCAGACTGGATGCAGGTTCCGTTCAGGACCCGTCGCCCTCTCTAAAATTCATCATGAAAAAAGAGGGGAAAAATCCCCATGAGGTCAACCTTTAAGTTTTAGAATGCATTGTGTAAACAACATCATCAGCAGGGTCAGACTCGGTCATGATGATCATCAATCCATGTTGCAAAGTATAGAAATGTTGATTATTTTTAAAGATTTAACAGTTAGTTTATAATTATTTTTTTAAAAGAAATTAAGCAACTGCAGTATGCACTGGCTATTTTCCCCTTTTCCTTGTCTACGGCAACCCATACTGTGTGGGGTATGTTCTTGATTGCTTGGGATGGGGTGCACCTGGACTTCAAGAAACACAGTTTATTGTTTGGTGATATCACGTGATAATAAATTTCATGAAGCCATTTACTATCAAAGTAAGAATAAGCTTTCCCTTCTTTGTAGTCAGTAGACGCTCATGCAGGGTTGGTGGCTTTCGTGCAGAGCTTGTTGTTCTTACACTGACGCATGGGGCCTCACACAGCAACCAAGTGGCAATCTCGAAGTAGCTAACTGGGGGCCAGTGCTTAACCCCCTCCTCTGTCAACCATCCATCTGTCAGGTCAACTAACGGGTCAGGCAATTTAATACCATTCTAGTTCAGAAGCTCATTATCATTAATGCTCCGCAGCTTGCCAAGTTCCTCTGCAACTTCGTCTGAGGGGTTTGCCTTCTATACACGAAGTTGCACGTACTGTACCCAGTGCCTTGTAGTTCTGCTTTTCTACCCGTTGTTTTAGTCCTCTCACTGCGTCTCAGAAATCTTATCAAAGTTTTTTACTTCCAATCATGAATTTCCCTCTAAAGATGGGCCAATTAATCTAGCCCGTCATCATTTAAAATAATAAAAACAATACGAAACATCGCAAAAAGAAAATTCGATAAAAGACGATAAGAAAAGAATTTTACCGAGCGTTTCGGACGATGCGTGCTATGACAAATCGGCGATTTGCTTGGCTCCAAGATGGCGGATATTACCCAGCATGCCAATTTTCGCGCCTCCAATGGCGAAAAGGCTTATTGGTTGGGAGTAAAATCTGATCTATAGTGTTTTTTTTTCTGGGGGAGAAATAGCCGATAATCCTAACCTAAAAATCCAACCAACTTTAAATATCTGACGGAGGAAAAAAGTTAACAATTTAAAATTATCCAAAAATAAAACCAAACCATGATAAAGTATTAGGACATAAGTAACAAGATCAAGTTTGCATGCTTGTTGTTGTTCTCCTTTCTTTCTTTGGTCTGTTTTGAAAAATGAAAATGCCCAGGTATTTCGTGAACAGCAGAGAGGCCGAAACGCACGGGGTAGAGGAGGGAGAAGGAGCAATGATGAATGTGTCTTGGTTTCCATCTGCTCATTACCGTTCGTTTTTGCGCCTTCCGGTGTGGAACGTTTTTACCCCGGGGATGTAGTCTGGTGTCGACAGACTGTGAAAGATATTATCTAACTTAGTCTGTGGTGAGAGATCTAGCATTAATCAATCGCCCCATAGGTTGTAAATGGAAATTTGATCTCAAATATCCCCGAAAAAGGGTTCTATGATATTTTGCATCAGAGTGCCAGAAATTTTCTTCCTCCCTTACGAGAACATCCCTCAACTGGGTCTGAACCTACAGAACCTTTTAAGAAACTTGCATCATTTCTATCGTAGTTTTTTTAAACACAATCTATATTTTACTCTGACGAGCACCAAACATTTTCCGTCACATGCTATTTCACTAGGCCTGGCTAATTCATAGGCATGATTATACTTTACGCACCGCCGTAACAGCTTTGAGACACTACTCAATGTAGCCTAAATAATGCAATGGAGTTTTTGCTCATCTCATACATGAGCAAAGGCTAACACAATTCACCATATTCTAGCCAGAACTATTAAAATCTTCTCCCCTTAATCATTTTGAATCATTGAAATCCGTCTTAAAGGTCCATGGTCCGATCGCTACTATGCGATCATTCCCCAGGGACAACCAGATTATTTACTGGAATGGTCACAATTTGGTATCAAAGAAAGTTGTCTAGTTTTCTCATTTACCCCTGTGAAATCTTAGGGCTAAAGGCTGTTTTGGTTTGGATGTTTTTGGTTTAGAGCCAATATTAATTTTACAAAGTACTAACTCCATGGGGATTAAACAAAATCACGTTTCTAGCTCCACTTAAAAACGGTTGAAATATCAGCGCAAACTTTACAGATTGGGTTTGGGGTGAAGACCATTTAGTCAAATGACCAATTTAGACGTTAATTGAACTTAAGTCAGGCAGGTGCTCTTCGGGCCTCTACTGGTATCCTGTAGCCAGTATACCTGTCCCAGGGCCGGATTGTCAGCAGCTAAAACCGTCGCCCCCTTGGGTTTTCTAAGTAAATCCAATACTGGTTACCTTTTAGAACTTAAAAAAGAAGACCTACCTACACGGGCGTCGGCTCTGGAGAGCCTAATGGCGGCCATCCAGCACATTACTGTCAGAAGGGCATCCGTCACTTGAATCTTTTGCTCCAGAGGGTTGTTTTTGAATCAATCCCATTTGCATAGTAGCAATGTGCCTATAAATCCGTCTTTACAAACCATGTCATACTTAGGGACTAAGAGTTTCCAAAAGTTTAAAGAACCACGAGACATGCCCTAAGTACTAACGCTTTGTGGCCTAATGATGCTTTAAAGCTGGGTTTTTAATGTTTGTGTTAAGAATTGATTTTTATGCGATCCACATGACCCTATTGAGGTACATTTCCCAAAAACTGGTGCATGTGGATTGACTCAAAACACCCTCTGCTTTTTGCTCTAAAAATCCTCACAACAGCAATTGAATTTTAGGTGAATCAGCCAACCTCGTTAGCGTGTACAAACCTGATATAAAACTTTGTTTTACTACTACTTATATCGGATCGGTCCCGTCCTTTTAAGTATTGACGTGGAATTCTGGTTAATGGTTTTTAATATCATCCATTTTTGGGTCCCCCGCCCACTTTTGTTGGCGCGATGACGATCAAATGGTACCGTTCCGTGCGTGTGTGTGGTGTGTGTGCGTCCCTCCGATATCTTTTGGGAACTAAAAAAACAAGTGGGAAGGTCCATCTTCACAACAGAGTGTATCTCAAGTAGGGGTTGGTAGGATACAAAGTGGGTCATGATGGCATGGGTCAAAAGGTCAAATGTGGTCAAAAATAGGGTCAATATGGGCAAAAATAGGTCTAAAAAAAAATCGCTATAATAAACGTTGTCAACACGGATCTCTTTTGATGGAGCAATTATGGGTGTCCATCTTCGCACCATAGATGTCACTCAGTAGCTGCGTATGGTTTCGGAGGAGGGGCTGGGCATTGGTCAAAGGTCAAAGGGGTCAAAATAGACAAAAATGGAGTTAAATTGATATACCCTAAACCTTATCTGTTGAGGTAGGATATGAATTGGTGGGTGTTGCCAACATTCAGTTCCAAAATTTTGAAGGTCATTTCAGGTCATATACGAGGTCATGCCAAGGTCAAATCACTTACATGTGGTAGGATGATTAAAATTGGTGGTGTGGTCAACATTCAGTACCACAAAATTTTGAAGGTCCATTTCAGTCATCCAAGGTCAATACACTTACATGTGGTAGGATGATGAAAAGTGGTGGGTGTTGTCAACACTCATACCGAAAAATTTTGAGGTCATTTCAAGGTCATCCAGGTCCAAATCACTTAACATGTGGTAGGAGGAGGAAAATTGGTGGTTGTGGGTACATTCAGTACCAAAACATTTTGAAGGTCCTTTCAAGATCATATGCGAGTTCATCCAAGGTCACATCCCTGAACATATGGTATGAGAGTAAAACATTGGTGAGTGTGGTCTTCATTCAGTGCCAAAAAATTTGAAGGTCATTTCAAGGTCGTGTGGGGTCATTTAAGGTCCAATCACTATCATGTGGTAGGAGGATGAAACTTGGTGGTGGTCACCATTCAGTGTTGACACTTTTGAAGGTCCTTTCAAGGTCAATGGTGGGTCATCCGAGGTCAAATCACTTAACATGTGGTAGAGGATGAAACTTGGTGGCTCACAATCTTCCCTGAGATATTAAATTGTTGCTTCTTGTGCTTTAGCTACTGCACTGGGCGTGGGACCTTGTGGTTCGAGAACCGCCTTGTAAATATTATTGAAAGTGCAATATAGGCTTAAATATCGAGGTTTTATTTTTTAACCAGGGGTACAAGGTACAGTCCTTAAAAATCCTGGAAAAACCATTTCACTTGGCTTTCAGGATTGTATCAAATGCTCAACAATGCTTGTATTAGGGTAAAATGCAGTCAATTTGTCATTTTGCTCCAATTTTTTCAGTGAAGTATTAATTATAACACTGGGTTTGTAAACTGTCATAAAAGCGTATGAAAGTCGATGTTATGGTTCCCGTAACACGCCCGCATTATGATTTTCTGCCCGCATTTGGAAGATGCTTGAAAATCCCTCAAAACGTTTTCATTATTTGTGCATTTCCAAAGAAAATATCAGGTTTCTTTCTTCTTTTGATCACATCTTGATGTTATTTTAAGTTAGATTTTTAAACCGAAAAAGAACAGTTACAAAATCATTTCTAATGTAGGGTGGTGTTTGACACATATTGTAGGTATTGAATCATGAAGGTTGGTGAAAGGCTGTTAACTTTTACTGCAAAATTATGAAAAATGAAATAGTGGTTCCATCCTTCATGTTCCCTGGCACAAAATCTTCGATGACAATGCTTAAGATTACAATATTGTACAGCTTTATATCAAAAGAGTATCCGTAAAAGGACACACTGAAATAGTTGCCTCATTTTACTGATTTTTGCAACAAATGTTACGAGGAAACATAACTGACTTTTCCTTGGCCTACAGTACCTAAATCTTGTTGATTTCAATGAATAATACCAACTAATTGTTAAGGGTACATAAAATAATGATTACAATGCATTTCTGTACAGTTTTTCTTCTTGTCCATTATTGATTGGGTCAATCATATAACAGGTTCAGAGAACTAGCCAAGAGCTTATCCAAGAGTTACAATTTTGTGGAAAAGAATTGCCTGGACCCTGGCAGGTTGTATTACACCTTAATGGAAAAGATGTCAACATATGGTCAATTGGTGTATCACAACCTGACCAAACAAAAGCAAATAGGAAACTCATTTTTTGTTCCCTACTGCTGGCTACCTTTCATCATTAACTTTTCGATAATGTCTGCCAAATGTCATTAAAATGTAATACAAGATAATGCAATCTTTATCGCTAAAAGTCCTTGGTGTGTGATGCCCATGAATTTTGCCAACCGGTCAGGGAAAGGGTTAAAGGTCGACTCGGAGATTTTCCCGAGGAGGCACCTTAATTTTTCCAAACAAATCAGTTTGTTTGCATTCTAATGCTTATCCATTAACTAATCATGTGTGAAAATACTAAGCTCAATCGAAGTCCTTCTTGTAAGAAAATTGTTATAAAATTCTGGATCCAGAATTTTTGTTATATGCAGTATTCTGGCCACTGGTTAACTGCACATAAATCTTACTGTGTGACAACGAAAATTCTGATTAATCTCTAACTTTGAATTAAGCATTTTAGGAGACTATCTGAGGTCTAGTTACTAGTTTTACTTACATAAGAAAATAACATTTTGAAATCGTGGAGTCGGCCTTCCTTAAAAATTGGCGTTTCACCATGAATGTACATCCCACAATGCATTGGTTTGGGGGAAATGTGAAATTTTAGTAATGGAGGGAAATTTTGAACTTGGTTGGAAATTGGGCCTTTTGTAACAGAAAAACCATTGGAAAATTTGTCCCTGGCTTTCCAGGAATGCCCTTTTTTCCTGCCCTGGAAAAAATATGCCACAGACTGAAATGTCCACTCCAATTAAGTGCTACCCATAGCCTTCATGTAAGGTGGAACATGACTTCATTCCTTTGTCCACTAATATCCTCCTATTTTGTTAGAGGAGATGCTCCAGTTGTGCCAAAATACACTGTAGTTACTATAGTATATTTACCCTAGGGGTTGCATTATGACCTTGGTGTTCCCCAGTTTTTACTTCAATGTATTTTATCAAAGGTTCCTGTTTCATCTTATACTGACACACTTTAGTTTACACCATTTCCAATCACAGCCATCTATATCATTTGTGAAGTAACGGGTTGGTGTAGTGGCTCATCCACTCGCCTTCACCAATGTGGCCCGGGTTTGGTTCCTTGTGGAGCAGTGGCCGTACGTGAACTTAGTTGCCGATCCAAACCATCTCTGCCTGTTTTCTCCGCGATCTTCCGTTTTCCTCCTGCTCTAAAATCGGACTTCTTCCATAAACCTTCCTGTCGTCCCTGGATTAACTTGTGTTGTAGCAGCCTAAGGCAATCCACAGGCACCGCCTGAGCACTTTGTTTTTGCGTTATAAGAATTAAATATTTTTTATTTTCAACTTCATAATGCCTAAATGTCTGCACACTCAACATATATTGCAATGTTTTGTTTTACAAAGCCAAAACCTGGGTATATCCTCAGAATGCGTTCTTAATAGCGATTTTGTTGTCCTGATTCTAAGGCGAAATACATTTTTTGATGCGGCACTGAGGGAAACATCATTGCACAAATGCATGTGTGTCCCATTTTGCATCACTTGTATTGTGTGTGCCATTGTAATGGCAATACCCTTGTTTTATAATGATCAAAACTTTGTAAAGTCCTGTAAAGTGTTTGACATCTGTTATGCTATGAACCCTGTCCGGGTTACAAGTGAAAAAACGGTTCTTTCATTGGCTATAATTCAGTAATTTCAAACCCAATCAAACAGGGTTTTTTGTATTGAAAAGCTACTCAATAACAAATTCCCAATATGTAAATATGATTGCATAAATGTTTAATAAGACCTGAAAATTGGGGACACTTATAGGGTAAAGTTATTTTTTGGGGACACCCTGTATTTCTCAAAACAGGAATATCAAAATATAACATCCTTGTGATCACTCATTCCAAAGAAAGGAAAATTATAATTGTATTATCATGATGATCATCTTCAAATATGACCTCATTTTAGCAAATCCCAATTATGAAGTTAAAGAATTCCAACAAATTTTTTTTCAGGGTTTCTAATTTTTTTCATGCCTTTTATTTTGACCTAAAACACTTAAAACATTGTCCTAGTCTCCGATGCTTTAAGTGGATTCATTGTGCCACAATTAATCTTCAAACAGTCCCAAGTTAAAATTTCTCGCATAAATTTATAGAAATTACTGAATGACATCTATGCATTCAATGTAATACATAGCCAATTGTGAGCACAGTTTTTCATTTCTTTAGATCATGTTCATGGACATAACCTCCAGGGAGGCTATTGGCAAGGATAGCATCCAGGATTTAGGATCCTTGATATCCCTCAGATATACACATCACAGGCATTTTAAAACCAAGATTGTGTGTATGGCTTACTTTGCTCACAATTTGCAATGCTTTGTGGGAATGCAGAAAATGGGAAATTGCATGAGAATTGTGCAAATACATAAAATTGAAATTCCCGCAATTCTATAATTGAAGAATAAAGGTATTGTTTTTAGCCTCTGCCGTGTGTTTATCGTGTCATATCACAAGGGCGACAGCATTATTTTGAGTAGAACAACGAGGCGCAGCCAAGTTTTATGCTAAAATAGTGCTGTAGCCCATGTGATATGACACGATAGACACACGGCAGAGGCTAAAAACAATACCTTTATTCTCATTCTTTAACACTTTTATCAAAATAAGAAGTTGTTAGGAACATATTTCTAAAATTATGGTAGATTTAACTACCCAAGCTTTTTAAATTGATCAGTCCATTGTTACTATGCGCATTCGATTGGCCCGAGCAGTGTGTATTCGTATCGCACCAACGCGTACACGCTGTACCATGTTATATCGTCTCATATCACACGGCTAGGAACCAATGAAATTGCGTAAACAATCTCAAGTGTTTAAGAATTATACAATGTTATGAGGCAATTCAGACAGTCACAGCATATCACTTTGTATAAAAGTTACATTTTCATCCAAAATCAGAGTAGCTGTTAACTCCAGCTGTTTAACAGTATTGTGTTGAGAAACAAGTTCCCTCAATCAAAGATGCTACTTGTATCCTCACTTTTATTACTAGAAACACTGCTACTGCTCTCTTTGCCACCAACTGTGTCATCATTACTTTCTCTTTGTGCCTGTCTTTCTGCCACTTTTCTATCTAGTGTAGAATACAAACCATAACATATCATACACAAAGCAGCTGCTGTGAATAAGTTTGCCAACGAATGAGCCAACCTGTATCTCCTGTCGTTTTTAATTTCACGGACGGAATGTCTGACTACCGGTTCAATCTGAAAAATTAGAATAAAGTGTTATTTACTATAAATGAAATGTCAGCTCTAATAAGGATTCAGAAGCTGTTGAGAGTGATCTTGCACTAATTTCTGCATGAGAACAAGAAATTCCTGTACACCAGTTTATATCTTGCATGTAATACCATCAACATCAACACTGTGTTGACACAGATCAAACTTATTTATTGGCCAAGAGCATCATTCAAAGTATATATAATTCAATTTACTGTACAAAGGTGCAGTCTCTTTATATCTATTAAATACTTCCCTGAACTTGAGAATAAAAAATAAAATTTGTTGTTTTACCATGTCATATTGGATGGGCAGTCTAATATCCTACAATTAAAATATTGAACTGCCCATCCAATATGACACGACATTAGATAGGCAAAACAACAAATTCTTTTATTCTCAATCTCATTCAAATTTAGTTTTGGTTGTTTAAATCCCTGAAAATATTTTTGATTTCAATATATTAGTTAAAAGGCAAAATATTCCCCAACTGTCAAAAAGTAACCACCCATAATATCTCGTACTGCTATACACACGTGTAAAAACTTGCTCGATGACGAACTATTAATATTATCTCATATTAGATAGGGGGAACAACCCTGATATTGCGTGCGTATTTACTGTACGTATGCCTAAAGTACAGCTTGCAGATCTTTATAATCAATAGTCGTGATTTCCAAGTCTATGTTTTTTTTGGTCTTATTTTGAGTTCCCCACACACTCAGATCTTTGATGCGACAGCAAAAACGGAGAGCATCAACGATGTCATGTAAACCCCTTGCCTTATTATCCGCAGGTAATCTACAGCTGTCTCAAAGAACTTGTATAAGTGAAAAGTGCCCTCTTTGGCATTACAACAAAATATGGTGTGAATGACACTTACTCAACCTTCAAGTCACAGTTCTTATTAGCTTTCAAATGCCGTTTTGTTCTGTTCAAATTGTCTGTTGGAATCTCAAGATTTTTAGTAAACACCGACGAGTCAGGCGTGGAAAGGCCAACTTTTTGTGAAACACTCCATGACTCATGACTGATAATCTCTCCACAGGTACGTAGACTGTAATCTGGTCATTTCATTGATTTTTTCATCACTAAAATCCACACTTGAAAATCGTTTTGTAAAATGGCACACCAAACGATTTGACTTTGGAAAATGGGTACCATTGGTTCTCTACCCCGGTGGTGTCACTTTCTATTCAAAGGCGTAACGCATTATCTTTCCCCCCCAATTCCAAAAAAATACGGTTCCCTTTTTCAACGTAGATTCAAGTACCATTCTCAGCAATTTTGACACCTGGCTTGTTTACATGACACGGGTTACAAATTCCTTTAAACAACTTTTTAAAAAGAAAAAAATAAAACACTTTTACAAAAATTCACCCCGTTTTTTGACATTTCCAAGAACACACACAAAACATATTTTCTTTTCAAAGATGAACTCTTATCCTTTTTACCTGTTTGAATACCATCTTAAAGCCTAATATGAGGAAAACAAATAACAAAAAGTAACCTGAATTCAAATAACGAAAAGTAAATTGAATGGTCCCAATTTTCAAAATATCAATTTGATAAAAATAGCCTGTGTGAACATTTCCGGAGTTAAGTCAATAAATGCTTTGCTTGCATGTGCGCACAACCATCAACAACTACAACACATTTAGCCTCCTTATTATCATGAGTTTCTTATACAGCAAAATTACATTAAAAAAAATCAAGGCACTTTTTCAATATAAAATTTATACTCCTGGAGGCCAGTCGCAAACGCACATTTAATTGACCCTGATTCCAGCACAAATCATCACAGTCTCAAGCATTCCAGACAAAAACGTGGCCCTGACTTTATGGTCAGCACCATGGTGAATTCAAGAGTACCCTTCTTGTCATGGTTCCACACACATACCGGACTGCTTATATATCGCTTGATAAAGGCATGTTTCAGACGATGTTGTTTAAGTCGTTGGTAAGATCGTTGGTAAGCACAGTCATTGGTAAGCTCGTGAGTAGTGACCGTCCTGAACAACATCAATTGTTAAGCTAACAACGAGTAACAACGATGATTTACGTTTAAGAAATCTTAAGTAGCGCTACTTGCGAGCGATATCGTCGTTTGTAAGTGCCGTGTGAACAGTACTATTCACGACGTCGATGTTAAGGTGACTCATCGTAACCACCTCGTAACAACATCCGTGTCGCTTAATTCCGTATCGTGGATAACATAAACGAACGCCAATTTAGTTCGTGTATTCATCAACTTTTGACATCGGTCTTGTGCTTGTCTGTGTACGTTGAAAAACCGTTTTTCCAATTTATGTTGATAATGGGGCATCATCATTTTAGTAAGTACATCAACGCCACAAAAAAACACAAGCGAACACGGAACCAAACTGGTCTGAGAGAGCGATCAAGTTTTTAATCTAGATCTGGAAGGAACCCACCGTGCCAGATAAAATTGAGTTGAAGACAACGCAAATAGGGATTGCCCTTTCGCGATCACTTCACCGTTGACAGCCTCATGTCCCATGTTGGCTAAAATGCACGTACCCGTAGTTGCCAAGAATTAAAAACATAGTTGAAAAATAAATCCCACATATTTATTGAGAGAGAATTATTGCGATCGGTATCAAAATCTAATAAGTACATAATCATTGTTATTTGGGCGAGAAGTAGAACTTTATTATAGGATTTGTATTAAGTGAAGTAATCGTGATATTAATCACAGCAATGCGAATCAAAATGGTGCCGTAAACCGTCCACTGCAACGTAACTCTGTCTCTGTGGCGAGGAACCACATTTCTTGATGATGCCATTTGTTTTGATGTCATTTTGGGGCTGGATCGCTTCTACTGATGGTGTAGGGGGAATGATTATCATCATAAACAGCGTTACTACTTGCCAAATCCCTGTCGATGAGTAATACTGTGACTGCGAAAAACCAAGCCAAAATGATCGCTTTTTAAAACACACGTCCTGCTTGAGGATTCCAGTTTGGCATTGGTTTACAATGGGTGAGATTTCGCGGTGTTTCAAGCAATTAGCGTCATTCCAGCGAGAGCGGCGCGCTTAAAAACTTCCGCTATTTACCAATGACAGATGAAGGGCGCTCGATGGTAACTTGGAAGGGTATCTCGTTAAGTTCCTGTGGAACGTGCGGCGTTGTTACGAGGCGCTAATGAGGATTAAATGAATGTTCATGGGGTAAAGCTACTTTCGAAGTAGGCCACCTTCTGCACACAACATAAAGACCCATGAATCAGCGGTCCTCTACCTGGTGCACAGAGTTGGAGTAACAAGACCTTGGGAAGCCCCAGCTTACACGATGGACAGAATTTAAACAACAGGGGATTCCGCTTGAACTTTCAGCGACTTGTCCCAGGGAATTGTCGAATATTTTGGGGCAAAACATACCAAAAATGTAATACTGGATTCAATTAAAAGCGAGAAATTGTAGATTTCTAGATTTCACATTTTCGTTTCACAAAACAATAAAACCCCCTTTCAAAAATATTGGTACGGCGACAAAAAGACCCTTTTTTTTTTTACAAAATCGCGTACATTTATGTTTGCGAACAATCCTTTCAAAATACACCCTTTTTATGACGCGAAAAGGGAACTATCAATGCGGACACATGGTCATATGAGTGACACCACCCGGGGTCTCTATCTTATGCCAGACATACATGTTGGACAAAAACATTCACACAGTGTCATTACACCTTCTCCAATCCAAGTGAAAAATCGAATAGTAGTAGAATTATGTTTCTTATTTGATATGAACGATAAAATATAGTGTGAAAAGACAATGAACCTCTATTATAGATAGTCACTTGTCTATTTTTACAATATTTCATTGCCCACATTAAGGACGATACATCCACAACCAATTCTGCAATGGGGAGTACCTTGAAGACCTTTAAGTAAGTTCCATGGAGTACCCACCCGCATGGTACCACATCGCCGGCCGCAAAAGTTGGGGTAACCATCCACCTAGGTACACTCGCAGTAGCTTAACCACTAGTTACCCCATACGGGAGTACCTTCGTGGGTACTCCCATGCAGCAAACGGCTTTTGAGCTTTGTGTGTTTATTTTAGTAATTTTCCATTATTAACATTTTGGTCCATATTTTATACGTTTTACACAAACACAATGTCATATATAAGGGTTTTTGTGGTGATGCTTAACCAAAATATGATGTTGCTAAGCCTTGAAATGGTTCAGAAAGTATAAATAACAATGGAATGTTTGGCATCCTCTATGGTCCAAAGTGATGCCTACTAGGCAGCCGGTCGGGGAGTACCTGTAAGGTAACTCCCTGGATCTGCAGTGGTACTCCACTCCTGGTGGCTTACATTGGTACCATTCAGTCACCTAGCAGGCCAACTGCAGAGTACACTAATGGATGGGTACTGCTAGTAACAAGCCTTTCTATCCATCCAGTGACATGTGTACTTCGCATGTACGTAGTTTAGGTACTGCATCCATATGCGTCAAGGGGGTACCCCTGGAGTAGAGCATAGAGTACACACGGAGTAATAGCCTCACTCTGGGTTACCCCGTGAGTAGGAATCTTGCTGTGTAATTTCAAAAAATAGTCTATGAAAAATCATAGTTTTTTTGATAAATATATATAGAGAGTATTCCACTATTTTTATAATATGTTTTCAAAACAAATTATGCTTTCTACTGTTAAACAAATGTTTTTTGAGGAAAGGTAGGCCCAACATACTTTTTCTGACTACAGTATTGTTCAGCTAATAATTCCCACAACTAAGAGTCTCCTAAAAGATGGAAAATGACTGAAATATATAAATAACCCTCTAGTTTTGAAGTCTAAAAGTTGAAACCAGTAATGGGTCAAGTCCCCAGGGTCAAGTGACTATACTGAAAGTTTACTCTGGGATGAAGATATCAATGACAACCCCTAATTTGTAATTGGATTTGCTATTGAGTTAGAACATAACTACATTTCTCAGGATAAACCTATGAATTTACTGTCAAGTGATTACCAGCTATTGGAATTGGCTCTCTCAAGGCATGTAACTTAAATTTTAATTAGCAAGTATTTATCAACATCACTTCATTTTGGTCCTTGGTATTGTCTCTTCCAAACAGATTAACAATTTTTTGCAGTCTCTTTCATTTTCACATAGAATGTGGGGGAAATTGATTGTAGTAAATGACTAAAGCGTGAGTTCTGATAATGAGACACGATTAAATTATAAACATTTGTTTAAGTAACATGGATGGTTATTAAGAGAAGGCCTACTTGAAAATTTTAAATAGAAGATGTTTAACATGATTTGTTCAAATATTCGCTCTTCCAGAGTAGAAGTGATTTTGTTACCATGGACCTGTTAGTAAGGTCAAATGCCTAAAGTGCTAAAACGTGGTAGTAAATCTTTCAATGCTAATTAGTGACAATGGTTACCTTGAAAGACATACCAGATGATCAAGAAGGCACTTTACTTTGAGCATAGAGTTTCACACTGTATAAATCTTTGCCTCATGGTATGCCTTCGCCATCCACCATAGTAAATGCACACACGGACGATGACTTTCAGCTAAAATTCCTGGACTTTGAGTGTAAAAAACGGCTCCAAACGGACATATTACACCCCGATTTTGGGAGATCGTTCTATACGAAACGTACCCTGACTCAGGGCCTCCTACCCTTCCAAAATTTCGTCGACATAACGGAAAGAAATGTACCCCGATATACAAAACACACACACCATTTGACGACATCCTTGTGCGTCATGCTTATACCCGGGTGCTAGCACATGGGTTTAAAGAAATTGTTGGTACTTCACACATCTCTGCACCTGGTTCCAAATCTGCGGTGCCCACTGTCATAGCAACAAAACCTAATTGTCAAAATAATTGAAACATGGCCTTTAAATCAAGTTTGGTGCTTTTGTTTTGGTTTTTGTTCATAGCAATTATTTCATAAGTTCAAAAAACTTGCCATATTAAACCCCACACCAGACCCCCTGAGAACCACTTGTAGTGGCAATTCCAACGGTAGATCAACTTGTTTTGTTTGTTGCAATCAAGTGGCCCTCCCCATGCAATAGAACAAATAAGCTGTTGATACCAATATCCATACCTCAATATTATTAACGTCTGGATAATTTCTTCTCATGGCCCTCAGTTGTTGTTCCATTACTGTATCCTTCTTTTCATTTTCCTCCTCCATGTATTTCATCCTTTGGTACCCTGTTAGTTTTTAGTTCTGTCCCTGGCAAAGAAAGGGTTGTTCCACATCGTCAAATTTTCCCCAGATTTAGTCAAAGTTCTAAAGTCAGATAATTTGGATACATGCTGTATTAATCTCCCTTGACTTTGTCTTCAGTTGTTAATAATTATGCAATTGTAGACTTTCTGTATTGGGGCCTTAACATTCATATTTGAAGGGAAATTTGTTTGCTTTTTGGTCAATATGAGACCAGTTCAGTTGTGTGATATTATGTTCAATGTACATGTTGTATTTTTAATTGAATCTCATATAGTGAAATGGGGTACAGTCATAAGCTGGATAGACCTTCAAGGTTGACAAACCAAGGATGTAATCAGCACTGAAATAAATATTAAAGAATTTCTTTAATTTCTGCTGTAATACTGCTTTTGAGAAATGTGAGTTTAATATTTTCTACTAAGCAAATCTATTCATTACTCAAAATGTAAACATCTCATGAAGCTTATTATGGTACTGTAACAAACATTATATAAACTTTAGTAAACAAAGAACAATTTTAATTATGAACAGCAGAATTAAAGAAATTCTTTAATAATTCTTTCAGTGCTGAGTTACGTCCCCTTCTGTTTGTCAACCCTCGTTATTATCTTATAATGTACTCTCTATTTGCCCAAATGGGAATAGCAAACTGACATAACCAGGTTGCCAATTCACTCCAAGTTTAATAAGAACGGTGCAAAAAATTGATCCACCTTCAAAATAATCAAATGTACTCTGTCGGCACACTCTCTAAATCAATTAGAATTATGGGTCCATTTTCATTGTTAAAGTCTGCACATTACAAATTCTGAACTTATCGATGTGAGATTATTTCACAGAGAGGTAAAGCCTACATTACAACCATACCCATCCACTGACATTCCACACCACCAAAACACCAACACCCACCCATCAAAACATCCGCACCACCAAAACACCCACAACCATTTTCTACCCACCCTGAAAGCCTGATCCATTTATCATGGACAGACTTTTCAAATTTTCTGCCCAAACCTTATATTCCAACAATACCCATCTACTGACATTCCACCCCACCACAACACACATACATAAAATGTCAATGTAGTAGAGCTACATGTAAGACAATTTGTGCTAGAAAACAACTGCTATCACTTGGCTGTTCTTGTGATTTACGTACGGCAATGTGTGTTTTATTTTTAGAATCTAAAGTACACGCCCAGATCCTCATAAAACGATCATGTTAGAAATGTGATCGATGCAAATTAATATTGATTGGAACATGGAGAAACAAAAAACAAGCACAAACTGCAACACGCAAATGAGGATTACACTATTTGATACCCATGAACAAACTGATATATGAAAGCAAAGAAACAAAATCTTTTGCCCAAGCCAAGCAGATTGTCATTGTGTTATGCATTTTTTGAAATTCAGTAATACACATCATAGTGATCATCAAAGTCATATTAATTTGTGTTTTATAGAATAGTTTTTCCTGAAATTTGGAGGTACTTTGGTATCATAACGTATGACCCTGTTTGTCCGTGCAGCATCTGATCTCTATTCAATGGCTTGGTAACCTGAGCTCTGTATTTGAAGCCACTGACGGCCATATTGGTAATCCCAACAGAGCCCAAACAGGAGGTTAAGCAGCGGTCATTTAAACAAAAAGTGTTCCTATTGAAATGTGGCTATAATAAACAACACAACAGAGTACAGAACAGCCAATTAGGTGAGCTCAATGTATTTAATGTTGCATGCATGGGAATGGCATGTGCCTAAATGGACACCAGAGATACAAATTCTGTTAAACGGTTGTCTCTGGAATGCTACTGTGTTGGGTATACAAAGATATCTGTCAGATGCTTCACTCATCTAACATACAGTTACTTTTGTGTAGCCAATCCATTGTATAGAGATCAGTGGTCCTGAATGTCGCCAAGCATAGCTAAAATCCCTAGACGACAACACTTTGGTCCCCATGGCGATCAAATAAATGTTATTATAAAAAAAGGCAAAGAAATGAGAATTGTACTGGGAGCTTATGCAGTTCAAATACCGGCAGAACGACTGTACGCTGATACACTCAGAAGCGCAGAGGAATTAGCAGGCCAATCTCCTTCACCTGTTTTCAGCAAGTCGCGCATTTGTCAAAAGTTATGATTATAAAAAAGCTTATTTTGGGGACATTCTGGGCAAATTTTCACTTTTTGGTATCATTTATAAATAAGAATACATATAAACCTAAATATCTGCAATTAAGACGGATATATGTTCCATTGCTAAATCCCTTTAAGATTATTGCTGGACATTTAAATAACTTGTTCCAATATATAGAGCACACACTACCTGATGGACCTCCTTTAATTGCTTTATCTTCTTCATGGCTTCATCCTTCTCTTCATCTAACATTAACTGATGTACTTCTGCTGTTTCACATTAGCTGGTGTTCTGTGTGTATAAAATCCAAGAATTGTGAAAGGAGACCCATTTATACAGATCAATTGTATATATAGCCATGGTATATAATTGAGTTGTGTGAGATCAGACTGTAATGCTGTATGGTAACGAGACGTGGTGTCTGAGCGAACATGAGATGGGGATTCTGAGGAGGACATAGAGAGCAATGATAAGAGGTGAAATGGAAGGACGGGTAAAGACGGTTGCTGCCAGTCTGAGGTGGAAATCCGGCCCCCCACGTTTACAGGGACAAAACTTGATTTAAAACTTGTTTTACTACTACTACTACACCATTGAGAGAAGTGGCAATTCCTATTATTATTAGTCTGGTTGTTGGTTTGCTCGTATCCACAAGTTCATTGGTAATGGCTTGTGGTGGTGTCAGGATGTGTTCAGCTAGTGTGCTGATCCGGGGCCGCGTGTAGTACAGGATACGGACGCTCCTATCATGGCCCGCTATTTGAGGCTTGGGGGCGGATTGGGAACACATTCAGGGGTTTAAACCCTACTCGTATTCGACACTAACTGCCGATGTACATGTACCGTTGACCCTCTGTACACGGGGGCCGACTGCTTAACGTCCCCTCGAAGGACGGGATGCTTTCATGTCCATTTGCCCAATTCCAAGTGAACCATGGAGGAGATTGGTATTCTGTATTTAATCAATAGCTGGTATACAAGATCAAATCCAGAATTGATAGTACCTGAATAAATCCCCAGCAAGTCTCACGACCCACCGGGATTCGAACCCGGGAATTTTGATGGTTAATTTGCCAGAGGCAAGCACCCTAACCGGCAGGCCACGCTCTCCAACAATTAGGGGTTCAAACAAGTTACAGGAATGGTTCTCAAAATCAACAACGATGCACCATGGTCCATGTAGTTTTTATCATGCGAGGACGGCTAAGCGTAATAAAAATACTGCAGGACGCATCGGATGGCAGAGTTGTTGATTGTTGTGTTGAACCACTCTTGTACATGTTTTGAAGCCCGTTCAAACAATGAAACTCTTTCTGAAAAGTTTTAAATTTGTGTACAGAGGAACATTAGACAGAGTGGTCAAAAAAGTTTACACTTTTATCTGCAAATTTCTCAAAAGTGGGTAGACATATCAAAATAGTTTGAAGGTATTTGTTAACTACAGTATCTTGTTGGAACCTGGTGAACATACAACAGCATTGAAAACAAAGTTGAAATGACAAATGGCCGCCATCTAGAGAAAAAGGTCAAAAACCACTTTGCACACACGTAAAGTCTAGGCACGCTGTTGGTGGTCGCGAATTATATCCAAGATTGATACACACACATTGAACAACGACACCCCATCATGACCTTGGTATTTAATCCCGTTACTAACCCCAGGTAGAATTAAGGCATCTCAATTATTTTTAAGTTTCTCTTATAAATTTAAACTAAAACGGCTGCAATATTTCTTCTTTATGATCTTGTCCAAAACCACTAAAATGTACAAGCAGAGTCTTGATCATTCTAGACAAGAAAACATGCAGTCTCTTTCGATTTAAAAATCCCCAATGAAATCACTTAATCATTAGTAAATGGACATTTCAAGTTCAGTTCACGGTTGAGGTATTCTTCTCCTTCTTTTAAATGGTAAATACTTCACAAAACCGAAGGGTGGTCAGGTGTTTGTTACTTGAGTGGCCTATAGTTCATGCAATGGTATTGATTACTGTTAACCATCATGATTTCCCCATAGACTTAGGTGTGCAAAGTGTTTTTTGATGCTGCCCTTTTGTTATTTGCGCTTTGTTGACACTGCTTTCAACCAGGTTCGAACAAAATGATTGTAGTTAATAAATATCTTCAAACAATTGTGATATGTACACCCAACCTTTTGAGAAAATTGTAGACATAAAAGTATAAACTTTTTTGGACCACTCTGTTGTAGCACTAATCTATTGCCAGAATGGTGACAATTGGACAATAATCTTCTTTTAAATTTTAAGCGAAAATCCAACGTTAAACAGTAGTTCTGCATGTTTTTTTTTTCACTTTGGGGATATACCTTGGTGGCCTTGAAAATTTTCAAAAGTTCCAAACGTGATGGAATGGTGGGTTACTCTGTAAACGCACTTCGATGAATAAAAAATCATGGATCAGTTATACTCGGTCAAATTCCTCTTCCTTGGAGGCAAAAAACTACGCTCACATTTCTGTCAAAAAAGAACCATGACAACACGGCAAGGAAAAACATAGATGCATGTTACACGTAGCCCATTTTGACTGAAATATACACTAGTTCCAATCGTCTCTGAAAATGCTACCATCCATGCACATGTGAAAGACAACAGAAAATACAGCACGCTTGCAGTGTAAATGCAAAGAAAAGGAAGTCCACTGCAACCTGGAATTATGCCACAAAACGAAGATATGATCAACTGGTTGATGAAAAGCTTATTGACATGAAGGTACGAAAAACTGAAATTGTGTGTACGATAGCCACTCATTAGATGTTACCATGTTATGACAATGGGTGGGTTCTTAATGTTACTGACTTGCCACTTCAATAATTATTTGGATTGACGCTTATTGGGCACACACCAAGCACTTATTGGAACAAATATGTAATAAAAAATACAGGCAGGTTTGCTAGCATACCTGTTTCTACTCCGAAAGATGGAGCAACAATACAGACATATACATTGCACCAACTTTAAACGCATGTGTAAAAATCCAAAGTGTAAGATTATTCCTGTTTATACCTCACTGCACTACCGATACATCAATCACTTCTGCTGCCAACCAACGTTAACTTGCTGCAGATCCAGGTTAAAAGAAATTTAACTTTATTGTGTTACCGTGATGCAGTGTTTAAGTAAAGACTGCAGTTTGGGCAGATGCAGTGAAATATTAATGAACCTAAAGCACGCTGCAGCTAAATGCAGCACTGGGTGTAAAGCACGCATAGTCACTTTACTCCAGACAACGAGGGTAGATGCAATTAGATCTGGATGAATCCCAACATCCCTGGCCTCTGCATCTTCCCCATAAATGACCCAATAATCGTAATAACTGCTTACTTGGGGAGAACATGTCAAGTACTTTTGGAATGTTGTCCAACGTGAACAGTGGGTTACCCGAGGGCCTGGTGGGAGAGAAAAAAAGATACCAATTTGACTAATCAAACATTATGTAAATATATAAGTTTTAGACTAACTTTTTTAACTGCGAGTTTTATATTTGATATATATTAATTTAAAGCTTTTCTTACTTGGATGTGAGAATCTAGTAAAGTACATTCACTCTGCGATTACGATTTCTGATGGACTTTTAACCCTCTACTCCTAATTTCTTTAAGGGGAATTTGGATCACAGGCCTATCCCCCCCCCCCGACTTCCTCAAAAACCAAGTGAGATTCTTAGCATCTGGCCGTTGGCATAAGTGCCAAATTCTTACAGTGCAGATATCCAATCTACTCTAAAAGACCAATTCGCAATTTGTAGTTTCTGTCAGTAAACATACAGAGATTACAGCACAGTGGCCTATGGGCCAGGGTGATATGGACATTGCGCATAACATCAAAACGCATGTTAGAATAAACTGAATTTTGGAAAAACCTTTTCTTGGGATATTTAGTGAACCATAGAAAAAATGTAGTGTTAGGATCACAAAATTGCAGGCTTTAAATACACAACAAGAATGCAAACCACCATTACCACAAATACCAAGGGGAATTTAAACATTAAATTACAATCGGAATCCAAATTTAATTACAAAATGCCTGCTTCTATGACAAATAACGACAGCGTTCAAGATCTGACGTGAGTTTAAGGACAAATGAGTAAAAACTGAAGTTCAAGAATTTTCAATGAAAAACAACTTTTTCTGGGGTAAAAATTTGTGTAGAAAACTGAATCTGGCATTAGAAATGCAAAATTACCTCCCCTTAAATGCTACACCTTCAAAATACAAACCTCCACGATATCCGAATAGGGAAAAAGAACAACATGCTAAAACTAGGAATAACAATAATTTTATGAAACCTGTCAAGTTATAACAATAGTAAACATAAGTAAGGGTATTCTACCTTGGAATATGTTTAAATAAACCTGTATTTAATTGATAATCCCCAAGTCGCTAGTATCTGCTGGTATTTTAGGTGGATTTGGTATGATTATAGATGTTCTTTGTAAATTAAATGGACCTATGCCAGAAAGGAAAAAAATGATTGATAAAAAAAATTCAAACTCAAAATAAGAGTCCTAGGTCTAAATGAATATGAACTTGTGTGGGGGAGGTATGGGATAAAAAGTTCATATTGAAATCCCATAATTCCCTGGGATTTTTGAGTTGAATTTTTTTGATCAAATCAAATAATTTTTTCACGCCTGCAGAAAATTAAGGGGTAGGTAACATTTTTCATTATAATTTTTCTTAGTAAAGAGCATTCTGTTCAAATTACTACCTATGTTTTGCTATTGATTATGAAACAAAATGGACATCAAAATGATATCTCTAGGGTTAACCGTTGTGAAAGTATGGTCATTTGAAGTCCGAAATTGGACAAAAAACCTCCAAATTTGGTACAATTTTGGACTCCAACGTACATCTCTAAAGCTCTAACCAAATAACAGGAGGTAGTTTGAAAACAATGCAAAACTCTTTTATGTAAAGATAGTTGAAATAATATAACATTAAATTAAAAAAACCAAACGTGGACTTATTTTTGTTGTAGATTGGTCATTCCAAATAGACAAGTCAAAATTTTTGTCTCACTCAAAAAGCCAAATTTGGCCAAAAATTGGCCAAAATATGGATTATATCTCAAAAAGTGTGATTTTCACCATTTTAAGGGCCAAAATCAGAAAAACGCATGCAATTTAATCCTAGGAAACATTACATTGATCAATATTTTTAGTTGTTTTCACATCTAAATAATTTTGTCACACCCGTGTCCGCAAAATGCAAGTCAGATTTGAATGGCTGTCATACACATTTTGAGCATTACCATTAACAGGTATAGCAATACCCAACGCAACTGTGCAAAAAAATCACAAATTTTTAAATTGGGGGCACTCTTCAAAAATGTGCGGTTATTGCTTAATAAGCTGATATTCTGCAAAAAGGGGGAGTGGTCTGAGCAGGAAAAGGGTGAGAAGGAAAAGGGAGAGAAGAAGAAAGGGAAGGACACTAGGGAGGGAAGAGATGAAAGGTGAAATGTGTAGTACTAATATTGAATAAAAAATGATTGATGGTCCAGACACTATCAGACATTATGTCCTAACACCCCCACACTTTCAGATTTTGGGCTGTCAGTGATAAAATAGGGGCCAACTAAACGCGGAAGTAGGTTACCAAAAATCCCCACACCCCCCCCCCCCCCCCACCCTCCCCCGTACCCTCACCCCCCCTCCCCCCCCCGTCCACACCTTCCCCCCCCCCCCCCCCCCCCCCCCCCCCCCCCCCCCCCTCCGCCCCCGGAACAAAAAGGATAACCACACCAGGAAAATCCCCCCCCCCCACATGGGCCACACCAGTAATAAGATGAAAGGGATGAACCTCTCCCGTAGTGGCCAAATGGACCAAGGCAATAAAATCAATATTGGTTAAGCAAAATACTCCCCAAAGATTCTCAATTAGATGCTTTATTCCGTATAGGCCTAGGCTTGATTGATTTCTTCAATCCAGGCCTATACAGGCTACACCAAGGAGACTTAAGTGGCACAAAGGATGATTAACGCCCGATTAATGGTACGGTATGTCCACCCTAGGTCCCATTGCACAAAAACCAGGACTAGAGGACAATTGCGATAATAAGAGTAATTTCTAGTATTGACTTAGGCTGGCGCGCACTCTTCTTGGATCTCTCATCTCAGGTCTTCAGCTCATCTACATGTACACAGATAGCAAAATTCAAGTTGATATCATTTCAGAATGCCAAGAGCAAACTCAGATTCAATCATGAACACAAATTTTGATTCCACTGATTTACAATATTAAAATGGATCCTTGCTTGAAGCTGTTACAATGAGTGTCAAGTATTTGTCGACACTGAACTAGTTCGGCGTTCGATTTAGATTCATGTAACATTGTCTCTGCATGTAAAATTTTGTCTGTCGAATGAAATTAAAATGTTTATTCCGCCCATTTTCGGGAGGCATGTTCGCTTCCTGTCTTGAAAGAGGTTCCCTGTATCAGGGTTCCTTTATCAGGATTACATAGGCAGACATGGCAGCCAAGCCTATTTCAATATAGCCAACTCATCACAGATAGATTATCCAGTATACAGACAAAATCACAGACTGACTGGTGCTTTTGTGTGCAGTAGGGTTATAAATCAGAATCCTCTTCAAAGTTTCGGGGAAGAAAGTTTGAAGATGTGTTTCTCTCAGAATCACATCTAATTCATGGGAAGTAAAATGGGCTTCCTCAGCCCAAACCCATAATTAGTGCATTTTCTCTCCATGGAACAACATACAAAAAAAACACAAATTACAAGTAGGCATAAATTGAGAAGTGATAAGAAGACAGACAATGCGGGAATTAACTTGAGAGGAAATACTTTGTGGGTGCCAAATGAGATGTTTGTGGTCTAACATCTGGGAAATATATAACCCGGGAGGTAGCAGAGATTTGTAACACATCTCAAGCTACAAAGGGTGAGAGTAATTAAATATGTTGACAGACTAACAGGGACCTGAAATGGGATTCTTAAGTGCAGCAAATGGTGCCCGTAAGGACGCCTTAAGGAGAGGGGGGCCAAGACAAGTTTGTACATGGGGTCAAATTTTTAAATTGATTCCATCATGCTGAAAAGTATACCCTGTTCTGTTAACCACAAGGATTTCAGGAAAGGGAATAGTTTGTATATCTACAATGTAAAAAGTTAAGAGTTTAGGCTAAAAACAGCAAAAATCAATAAAAAGGGTCAATTCAGTTGTTACAGGGGTCAAATTTTAAAGTTGCTCCGATTTAGATTAAAAAAATGGTGTTAAATTATTGATGGAGTTAATAGGATTAAAATAAGGAATAGTTTTGACTGTCTAAAATCCTTAGTTACCAATATAGGGGGCACAGAAGGTCAACGTCCCTTGCATTCAATGGGGCTTGACCTTGTTTCCCCCTACTTTCTTAAGCAAGCATCCTGTTAGCTTCCTTCGTTTTTCTGCACCTCGTGTTCTGCACTGCACTGGCAGAAAAGTAAATCGGTCTCATCCTCCTAGTTCAGCTACAGTACAAGTAGCTACGATTAGGAGAATCCACTGAAGCCTGAATTAATATACCGTACATGAATTAACGCTTTTCCAGAACTTACATGCCCAGTTGATAGGCTAGGTACATGATGTTCACAATGTTTTGACATCGAATAAATAATTACACATTGTATTCTTAGGCAAGAAAATGTAATTTGTAATCATATGAAAGGCTGGTCATTGAATGAAGGTTAAGAAATAGTGTTAAGATGTCAAAACATCAAACTGCATAGATTATGTTTAGGCGGTGGCGGCCAAGTCCAAGAAATACCCAATTTAGATGTCGCTATGAATTGGTTTTAACATGTAGAAGTGAAATTTTAATGAAAAAGGCTGATTTTTTATGTTAAAATCAATATTTTCGTACTCCAAAACCATTGGAGAGAATGAACTCCACTGTAAGGTTTGTTTCTGAATTTTAAGTATGAATTGAGGATGAGGACGAGGTCGTATGTAGGTCATAGGAACACCAATGACTGACCCACTAGTTGGGTAGCCTACTTGTATTTCCAACATTGTTTTTCCAAGTAGGACCTGTAGGCTACAGCTGTTTTCTGAACATTCAAGCATTTTGATTAGAGGCTGCACATGGTGCCATGCACACCTAGGTGTGGTTTTGTGTTTTTCCAACTATAGTCAGGGACAGAAACCCCTTGACGAGCGCATACTTCCTGGTTCTCTGCGTATTTACTGCAGAAAAAATGCACTTGCCTCTGACTGGCCACCAAAGCGATCTGCTGTTGCTGGGTCACTGACCATCGCCGCCTATGCGCTCATAGGCTCCGCCCCGTTTACCAAACCCGAAGTACAAACAAACGGCTCGTCAAGGTTTCTGTCCCCGAGTATATAATATGACAGTTAACATAGCCAGTTGAATATATTAGGCTGGAAATTGTATATTAACAAAGCAGTACTGAATCTTGTAAAACACATACCATATTGCTCCTAACAATACAAATTCATGTACCTCTCCCACAACTTTAAGTTTTCTGGGGTTCTTGGCCGATGCTAGTTCTGCTAAGCATAACTCAACTTTATGTCTTGACCATGTTGTTCTTACAGATGTTGATTATGGCCCACCACGTGGAATACCTTTCCCGCTGTTACAGCATGAGCAGGCCATTCCAAAGAGCCAACTTTGGCGGACTGCATAACGAACAAAACCCAAAAGCAATTAGATCGATATCTATGTTCCTTATAATAAATTAACCTTTTGAAATTATAGTTAATCCTCAAAAATTTGTCTAAAACAGTAGAAATCCATCATTTTCCGGAGAAAAAAACCTTTCTCATGCATAGTGATTGTAGTTGCCAATTTTTAATTCTTCAAATTTTTAATTTCTAATTGTTTTAAGTTTTTTCACATATTTCATCGCATTATATATGGGATCTCAAGTTGTGTTTGTAGTGAAAAACGGGAATATTGTACATTGAGGGATTTTGAATCGACAAAGTTGAGTAGGTAACAGGGGAACGGCATTCCATGTGTTGTTTGCATAACTCCACATCTGTTAATGTCACCATGTTAAATACATAATGTGGGATTTAGGCTTAGCAGAACTAGGGCCGAGGCTATTATTACATTCAGAGACCATGGCCCTTTAATTTAGTGCTCATTGAAATTTGAATTTCATGTTGAAATTAAGAATTTCATGGCCGAGTCTAAGAAAGGGCCGAGTCTATGCGTCAACTCACAGCACACCGAACATGTCTGCCCAACATACAAGGTCGCTTGGTAGGTAATGAATTCAGTATTCTACACCACAATCCACATCCTCAAGTTATGCAGTTTTTCCATTGAGGCTGCTAAATTCACAGGGTGCTGATGCATCACAATACAAATTCTTTCCGTTCGCTCCCAAAAGGATTTAAGGCACTATCAGTGATTTGCTAAATCAGAAAATCAAAAAAAATCATCCAAAATGAATTTTTGCAAGCAAAGGACTAATAAGGCAAAATCATACCATTATGTCTTAGGCCAAAAAAAAAATTGTTTGTGTTGCCCTCCCCAGCTTAAAATCGGAAGGTCGGTTCGGTCGTTTTTTTTTTTTTTTTAATTTTTAAACGTCATTCTCCAGAAAAGTGATTGCTATTCATGTAAAATCCCGCTAAATACGCAAGAGGGGCATTCAAATATCTATTTGAAAAAATGTTTCTTGTAACGGAACTTTTAATTTTTGAAAAAAGTCTTCCTCAATGTTTGGTGTTTAGTTTGACATTTTTAACATGCCAAAATCCAGGTTCCCTGCGTACCTTATTGCCTAAGATGCGCAGACCGACTGTCATGCCATGGTCAATATCCCATTCGGACCGATGGCGATTGTAGGGTGCAATAGTTGTAAGCTGCCATCGTTCTTATGCCTCGCATACAAAACCTGCAAAAGTCTCATTTAATCGGAAGTTTGTAACACAGCTGAAAACCACCTCACAACCTTTTTCAAAGCTGTAACAAACACAACGCGTAACTACCGTAATTCCATTGTGATCGTTGTTCATGAATCAGCAATGTCATACACGCTGCAAGCATGTTCTGACAGTGAACGACACAACGTGTTCAGTGTAATTGATCAATTTGGATATTTTTTGCTGCTTCAGAGAAGGAGAAATTTATTTTGGTTCATTTAATACACTGTTTCAACTGGTGTTTTTCAAAATGGTTCATTTATATTTGTTTATAAAAGTTTTGGGTACCATTGAACGTCAAAATTTTGTTTTAAATTTTAATATTACTTGGTCGAATTTACTCTGTTATCATTGAGTCTCCGGTGGCGGTAATACGGCCAGCCTAGGCCATTTTTATTTTCCTTCTGGTTCCCACTTGTGATATTGCCACACAATTTCATTCTAAATTCCCCCTTGTCATTCCAAGAATAGTGCGTGTTTTTTGCCCGTGGAAGGAGTTAAATCCGAGCTACTCTTTGTTATTTTCCGTTGGTTGGGTTTTTTTTACACATTATCAACCGGAAAACAGGTAAAATAGACAAAATCAAGACTAAAAAAAAAAAAAATACAGACCCGAGATTTTCCGGGATTTTGGGGTCGGTCGGCGGTTAGGGCAACCCACAATTTTTTTTTTTGGCCCTTACTGTCTGTATTACACTTACACAACACGTAATACCGATTTATACAGATTTTGTCCTCCAATAACAAGCTATTTCAAATGATTTCTACAATGTCAAATATTTTGTCTCTCTTCGGGTGAATCAGTATCACTGATAGTGTCTAAGTGACAGGAGGAGCTTTTTTTACGGATACGAATTTTTCTCAAATTGCCAAGATCATTGTAAACCACCTACAAGAACGTTCCGAAGGTTTTAATTGGACAAACCAAGTACAGAAGAAAGGAACCTTGTTTTGAACTTGCCTGACTAATTGTCCCCATAGAACCCCGCTTTGACTTCCTGTCCGTGCACGACAGAAAGTACTAAATCATCATATTATTACATAAAGAAGGCGTATTCGTCTAATTCACTTGCATGTGTGATTGTAATACATTGGAAAGCATTCAATATGCAAAACCCGGGTTAGAAAAATGGGGGCGCTTTCATTCTGGAAATCTTCCCTCCTCATGTCTCTTCAATGAATAGATTATATGATTTCAATTAGTAGATGAAATCCCATGTATGGTACATGTATTAATTATGACCTTTCCCGATCTGTAAATAACTAAATGCAACTTTTCTAAAAAATGAAAAAAAATAAAAAAAATAAAAAATTTAAAAGATAATAATATTTTAACCTAACCCAGCAACTGGATGCCACTCATACTGCTCGTAACTTCCTGTTGAAAGTTTACCTGAACCTTGATAAATGCCTCTATAAAGCAAACAGACCACAGACACTACAAACGAAATTGGAATGGCACAGGCCCACAGGGCCTTCCAATTTTGGCACCCGAGTCGTACTGTATTTAAGCGAGCCGAAGCAGCTCTTGTAGATCTAACGCGTATACAGGTATTGAAACTATTGAAAATCTATAGTCTGACAGGTTTAAAAAATTCCGACCCTCATTTGGTCCCCTTTTCGTTCTTATCATTAACTTCTACGCGTGCGTTATAAATCGACGGGAACCACACAGGATTCCCAATTTTTAAAATTGTAATTAATTTGTAGTCCGATATTCAGCAAAAACTTATTATAAATACTCCATTCTGTTGGATATTTGTTTTCCCTCCAAATCCTAGTTTTAATTGTACTTGTTTTCTAACATAAACCTATGATAATGTTTTCTGATGTTTTAAAAATCAATGCTTGGAATAATGAAACCAAGGACGCAAATCTGCTGCTAGCGGGCCGATGTCAATGACTTTTAATTTCCGGAAAATCCGTGTTGTACTCATTGCTGTAAGCTGGTGGTAATTTAACCAGGGCCTTATACTCTTAACCGCGGTTGCAAATCGATCGTTCGTCTCATACATAGCGGGCACATCAAAACACAGATTGGCTGGCG
>JAMKCH010010666.1:0-43315 GCA_023653785.1 Ophioderma brevispina
TGGCACCGTACGTCGTAGAGGCAAATCTGAAAAAAAAACATCGCATCTGAGAATCTGAACTCCATCTCTACAATAGCCTTTCGCACAGCTGATGGTACAACCTATCGAAATCCAGTCTTACCAATGCCTAAGACAGAGCCAACCAACATTCTGCAGAAGGCCAATGACTGGATATTCCTGATGGATGAGGAACACAAATAAATAGTGTTCCCTCCAGAAATCACTGAGACAGCTAAGAGACCAGATATCACCATCTTTTCTACCAAAACAAAGACAGTGATCATCATAGAGCTGACGGTCCCTATGGAGGAGAACCTATCCAATGCATATTGAAGAAGTGCAAATACCAAGATCTAGTGGCTGACTGTGAAAGCAGAGGATGGTCTACATACTACTTTCCAATAGAAGTAGGAAACAGAGGTATCTGCAATACATCAGTCAACACAGGCCCTGGCATCCTTGGTCATTCCTAAAGGAAAGATAAAGGGCTATGAACCGATACAGCCAGGCACAACCATTGCACTCAGAGCGAGCTATGTCATCTGGCTCAGCAGAAGCTCAAAGGCATTCAGACAGATGGAGCTATATACTAGCAACTCCAGCAATATGCTCTGAGGGAAGTGGAATGGTTGAGCGCTCACAAAACCAGGTTTAACTCGCCAAATTCTGGTCCAAAGTCCAGAGACCTCAGAACACACTAATCTAGACAAAGAGATACTGCATAAGGCGAATTTTCCCTACTAAGTCACCTTCACAGAGGGAGATATATCAGGAAGAGTGGCATTTCTGAAAAAGGATTGAAATAACTAGGTGAAGGTGACAGCGTGGGGTTCTACCAATGAAAAATTCCCTACTTTAACGGTTGTGTATCGCCTTGTCAACACGATTTGATTTTTCCATACTTAAAAAAAAACTTAGTGTGACACAATACCGTTTGTCTTAATTGTGACTACAAAAACGCTACACCCACCTACCTGCTTTAGGGTATTTTTGATCCAAATATCATTCATCCCTAACGTCGTACTCTCTCAATGCTTCACCAACCCTTCCGTGTAAAAAAAAACCAGAACTAGAAAAATAATTTGTCATCGATAACAACACTTCTGCATCGTAGAGAGGAATACTCGTAGTCTGCTCAGTGTCAGTAGCCATGTCGATATGATCAAGAGTTCCTAGGCCAAGTTTACTAGACTGGTACTATGAGATTTGCCAACTTTAGATTACATTTGCTGCTCGTTTACCTATGATACATAGCATGTATACTAATAGCATAGTGTCCAAAACTATGTGCCAACTTTCATCATTTTAAAACCCTAAAGCAAAATCATAAATAAAAGATCAATCATTACATATGCCATGTAGATGCATTCATGTGAAAATCTCTTTCATCCCCGGGGGAGGTACTCCCACTTTTAGAGTGGAAAATGTATATTTCGCAATTATAGCGACTCAAACACCTTATTATAGCACTAAATACTCTCATTGTATATAACTAATCATTTCCCGTCAAATAGAAATCAAATCAAATCAATTTATTCAGCAAATACAAAGATTACAAAGAAATAAATGTGAATTTATGTACAAAGTAGAACAGATACGATGTGAAAATAAATTAACTGGGAGCTTATAGGAGGTGGAGGCCCTTACTTAAGGAAACTTACTTAAACTTACAACATACAATGATGAACATTATGAAGCGGTCAAGGAAAATATAAGAGAAAAAAATTGATGCTGGAAATACAAAAGAGACAAAAAAAGAGTGAGACTAAAATTTAAAGACGCGATTAAGGGAGTACCACATGACCGAAGTGGCAAAAGAAGTTTTTAAAGACAAAAAACTTACACATATCACATACACACAAAATTATAAAGACACATACCAGACAGTTTCCAAATTAAAAAATTTACCAGATATACATACATGTACACAATACACAAACATATATACACACATACAAATATAATATGCGTACTTTGGACGTACACATAAGTACATGCATGTGTGCATCACATTTATGTACGTATGCACAGGCATGTTAAAGTCAAACAAAAAGTTGTGAAGAAAAGAAAGGTGAGGAGATTGGTCCAACATAATTTACTCAGGGGTAAAAAGGCTTCGGCAGATGAGAAGGAGGGGGGTAAACGAGAGTAGATGAGAAAAAAAAAGAAATAGATGGGGAGTGAGAGAGGAAAGAGGAGGAGAGAGAGAGAGAGTGAGAACGAAGTGAAAGTTGAGTTTTGCAGATCAATGGAGGATGCAGTGAAGATGAACGTAAAGTAGGGTATAAGGAGTTTCAATGTAAAAAAGCTTGAGGCTTGCTTTAAAGGATTTTTGTTTGTGTAGATGTGATGATTTCGGAAGATCGTTCAAGGTTATTTGGCACCTGTACACCCGAATATGACGTTTTTCTTTGGTGGTTTTGGTAGAGGAAGGGATATTGGTCGATTGTCTAGGGTGTATTGTGTATTTGTCATTTGTCACAAAGTAATTTTTGAGTTTGAATGTACAGCAGACCCCCCCTTCCTCTACCTGTGAGGGGACCTTGGACATAGGTGTAACCACTGAAGTGAGGTGCAGATTTGCATTCGTGAGTCAGTTTCAGTGAAGCTATGATGGTGAAGTGTGATTGAGAGGCCCAGGTAGGTGCCGATTTCTTCATAATGATAGTGATGCTACGGCAGTTGAAATGAAATATTGGAATGAGTCGGTAATTGATGATGTTAAGGTATGAAAACCGTTATCGGTGTATAATGAGATCCTTGTTTGGTGTGTCAGTGGGTTAAGTGAGTAGGGAGGATGGTCACAAGTTTGAATGATATGGGGCATGATGTTGGGTATACACAAGGAGGTTAGTTTGGCGATATTTAGTTTAGTTTCAGTAAAGAATTCGAGCAGTGCGCAGGTAGTCTCGTCATGAATATGGTGGTTGAACGGTAGGATATGTATTGTTGAATGTTGACAGGAAGTAAGAAGGAGGCGGTGGAAGTGGGATAAGAGAGAACTGAAGGACTAGTAGAAATAGGTGAGGAAGGAGAAAATAAGAAAAAGAGAGATAAGGAAAGAGTTGATAGAGGAAGAAAACAGGAGGTGATGTAGGGATGGGTAAGGAAAGATGTGAAGGGGAGCTGCGAGGTGAAGTTAAGTTGTGAAAAAGGGGAAGGAAGTAGGAATAAAAAAAGAAGAGTAAAGGAGATGTTCAGGAAGGAGAGGTGGAGGTGGGTTGGGAGGGGAAATAAAATAAAAAGCTGATAAATGAAGCCAGTGATAAACCAAAAAAGGCTGGACAGCGAGAGGAGAGAGAAGAGAATAACAGAAGTGGGGGGGGGGACTATTAACAAAAGAATAAAACCTAGACGATAATAGGCAAGAGAATCAAGAGGACACACACAACAAAAAACAAAACAAGATGTTGGAGACTAAACCAGAGCAACAGAAGAATAACTAACACAAAATTTACAGCTTAGTACATGTACTTACACAAAACAAACTTAAAAGTTAAGTTACTTATAAAAGGGGATAAAGAGAAAATTAAAGGAAAAATTAAGATAAAGGTAATAACTAAAGAATTAACTACAAAGATATGGGCACAACAACAGTAACCATCAAGCAAAGGAGCATGCCGCAACCCAATAGGAAAGTGCAACCGCACAAAAAATACGTTAAGTAGAAGGCCTATGATGAAAAGTGAAAACAAAAATGGTTGGTAAAAAATGTAATGCTGATCATTGTATGTAGGAAAAAAAAAATACACAAAAGACTCTCTCCAGGGTACGGCGAGATGACATGAACGTCGTCGCCGATATGCATGCATACCGACAGGATAGAGTCAAAACCAGCATGAACATATGATATTTCCAACCTTTTTTGGGAAAAAATTGGAATTTCCCCGTATTATGTCTATGGAAATTGAAAAGTTTTGCTGGACATGGGAACTTTATGACGTTATTGTGAAGTAATTCTAGGCATGTTGGTACTCATTTAGGTATCAATGAAAGAGGGGAACCATAGCTAGCTATCGGTACCAAAAATGCAAGTGTATGTTGAATCTTCTTTATTGGTCATGTTGGTATTCTCTCCCGAAGGGGGGTGGTTGCCCCCCCCACCAATCCATCACTTTGGGAACCCTGTATCTTAACTGTACCGCGGGTGGATGTTGTTTGGATGAAAAGGAGAGCGAAAAAGTCAAGTGACAATTACATTACAATAATGTGGCACCAAAAAAAAAAGGGGGTTTTGTGAAAGCGAGGAAAAAAACCTAAACACCAAATAGTGGGGGAAGGAGATTTAAGTCATTTAATTTAACCAAGATCGTGCCTTTGGACAAAAGCATGAAACTTGGCACAAACCTTCTTTGGGGTATGTAAGCAATTTTCAGAAGGGGTGCCCAAAAATTCGACCACAATAATTACGTCATAGGCAACGCCCCTTTTTATACATTATTTTGTAGTAATGTTAAAAATCAGTTACTTTCAAAAATTATCAAGTTTGGTATCAAATTAAAGCTTGCGGACATTGTATCGCGATGCTCAAATGATCTCAAATATTTTGAATATTGGTAAGCCGCGGTCAAGGGTGGGGTATTAAGGTCAAACGATACCATTGGCCAGTATGTGGTGATAACCGTAGTTAAAGGCTTGGTGTCAAAGTGGCAAAATCAAAATTGATATCACATTGGTCTCACTCCTATGGGTTATGTTGAGAAAAAGGGCTAGTGAGAAGAGCACCGCAACATACTTTACTGCATAATTGATGTCCAGAACCATCAGCCGTTGTATTATTAGTATGGCACCAGTAAATACTTGAGGGTTTACAATCTATAAAATTGCCATTTTAAATTATACAATTAATATTCAATTGCGATTATTTTTCAGGTTATTGATAGGCCAGTCAAATTAGGGAAACATAATGACAATAACCAATTGCAACATATATATTTCATTCCAGAATTGTATCGGAAAACTTTAAGAACAACGTATCAAAGGGTTTACCAAAAATCAAAGTAGTAGAATTCGAATATGTATATGGGGGCAAGGTTTATACAGGGTTCAAAATATTGAAATGGTCGAAATGAAGCCGAAAAAGTCGGTTCATCCGCCATGTTCCAAGGGTTAAATAAGGTATAGTTTCCCTCTCGGAAGTCCGTATGAACTGTCATGAGGAAAAATAGGTTCAAATTCACAATGGATAAACAAAAAATTTAGATTTACCCGTTATAATAGTAATGGTCTACTGGTATAGGAGCCAAAAATATACTGGTGCACCCATATTGATATTTGTTGCATATTGAATGCAAATTGTGACTGGGGCTATGTGAAGTCACTAACTATAACTATTTACCGGGATGACCTTTGAACTGTTAGTGACTATTGAATAAAACAAGATCACAGATTACTGTCAAATATACCTTAGTTAATTCGAAACAATTACAATTTTTAACCCTTGTAAAATGTATCCACAATGTCGGTTTTGGGTAATTTCGGATTATTAGTCAATTTGGCCGGATAAAAAAATATAAATCCCCCGAAGATGTTATATTGCGTTTTGTTGGTAATCTTGTGAAAAGCTTGTTGTTAAAGGGAAGTGTTAAATACGACGTATTAAGCATGAAGTATTGCTTGCAGAGCTTGTATACTAATAGGTCAATAAATGGTTAAGTTTGTACCAGGTTGATGGTTGACGATTTTCAGCAATTCCGGTCAGTGGGGGGACAAGCTTAAGGAGCTTGGGAAATAGCTTTAACCAATGTCTTCAATGCAATGTCAAATGGCGCATGGCATTCCATCTTAAATTTGTTCCTTCAAACCCAACAAAAAATAATAAAAATAAAATAAAAACAAGTTAAAAAATGAAGAAATAAATATTAAAATAAATAAATTTTAAAAAAAATAAATAACTTTTAACAGTTTAATAGCTTTGAGTTCAAAGATAAAAACGTATTGATACAGATGGAGTTTTAGGGCAAAGGTAATCAATCAAAATTAAAAAATAATATAAGTAATCAAATAACAAAAAAATAAAAATAATAGTAATATACAAAAAAAGACGTACACAAGATGGATGGTCACACAGAAGAAAAAGTCAATCCACGGACGTTCCTGTCCGAAAAGCCTTGATTTTTGTTTCAAAATTATCTGGAAATTTGAATTAATGAACACAATAACATTTGATTAAAAATGGGTGGTGTCAGGAGTTCTACAACCGATACCCAGATATGGGTAGGATTTCTGGGGAGGGAGCTTGTACCCAATTGAGCCCAATACCATTTGACCCCCCTGACGCTTATCGAAACTGCTACCGAAGTACCCAACAAACTAGTTCACAGAATTCCGCCCATTAAAACAGGATTTAATACTTGAAAGCCACAGCATTTCGTCCTTGTTCAAAATGTAGGAAAAGGCCACGTCCAGAGACTCTGCACATAATGAATGAAATCTTTAAAGAAAGAAAAAGAAAAAACGGAACAAAACAAAAAACAACGACAAGAGCCGATTGTGAGTTTTCCATTGGTGGACTGTCAACAGCAGTATAGACAACCACTGCTTGGCCTCCACATCGAAATGCTCTGTGATGTGGACATGATGAAACCTTCTTGCTGGATCATTGTTGGACAACAAGTCGTGTACGAGCCGATATGCGTGTTTGAAAACGTATAATTCAATGCTGGAAAGCTTGGCACAGGACAAGGACCTGGCGCAAACATCAAGGTCTCAGCACTCTATACTTGGGCAAAGCTTTGCTGAACGGAATGCTTTACATCTCACAAATCTTTTGATGGGACCTTTTTCTAGATTTGGAGAGTGTAGATGCATGTATTAAACCTTGGTCCCAAGGCGATCTAAAATTATTTCAAACACCGACCGGTTGTGTTTGTGTAGTGCTACAGCCTCATGTCATTCGGGCACTACAATTGAAACGGACGGAGGAGTATTGGGGATTTTGAGGGAATGTAATACGTATGTACAGACTTGCAAGTGTCATACAAGGGCACATCTTGAACAATGATGACAAAAAGCCATGGTGACAAAGCGCCCAATCTTTCCATATACTGATAGTATTTCTGTTTCCATATAGTTTTGACTGTGATATTGTGTGCACTCCACTATCACCCAAGACTTTCGGTGCTATACACAGACGTGCTTGGAAAGCACTAGACATGGTTCTTTGCCAGGAAGCGCATGGATTTCAATTCCATGGCCTAACATTTGTCTGAAAAAATACTCAGGGGGGATTGTGGAGACTTCTGGGTTATCAAAAAGGACTATGATAAAGTTCTCCTACTTCTTCAAAATGCTCCAGCTCTTATAGCTAGGCTCTGATTGGACTGCTAGCTACTACTCCAAGGATGTTGACACCTCCTGTAAGCTATTGTAGACCTTGTTACCTGAGATATCCAAGGTAAGTAGAAACTGCTGAAGTATGGCGGCAGGAAATTACCTCTATTGCTTATGAACTGCTGCAAGTGGCTTGCCACTCGCCACAGGATTTTTGCTCTGGACTTTGTTGCTTTGTCATGGAAAAGTATTCAGTGACTGGGGGACCATAATTCTTAATTATTCAGGTTTTAGTTTTTGACTTTTGACAATGGATTGAAATAGGACTCTGATTTAGAAGTATGAGGACCGGAAAATTTTCCCATTTCCAAGCACAGTCTTGGTTGAGACAAGTCATAACCCCCCACCCCCCCCCCCTTGTGACGTAAACACAAACGTGTACTTTTTGGACTTTACTCATGTTTTAGTAACAGTCCCTTGTGCAAAACTATGTTTTTTTTAACAGATTTGTAAAAAAAACAAAAAAACTAAAAAATCTAAAGAAATAAAAAACAAAGATAAAAATCAAATCTGTATCATTAAGGTTTAAAATTCCCAATGATTAAAAACCGTTGTGGACGTATTTACGTTGCAAGAAATTTTCAATTTGTTAATCTCAACGACGAAGTTGCCTCATTTCTTAATAATGAACACAGATTCTTTAAAAAAGACAACGTTTTAAATGAAATAATGATACCACCTTTTAAATTTGCAATATTGTTTAAAAATACATCAAAATGTAGTACGACGTGCTTGATAGTGCCATTTTGGGAAGTACGGCAGCAGCATGTTCACTTTTTGTAATATCCAACCAAATCTATTTGTGAAACTTGAATATGGACTATGTGTTCATGAAAATCCATAGTATTTACGGTTGATATGAAACAAAAAAACAAAGTTATTTGGATGATTTTGACCTTACAATGTCAAAATTGTTTGACATTAATTATGGAACTGACCCCTTTATTGTATGCTGCCATGTGGTGGAATTGACACCCAATTTGATAAATTTAATATCAAATGACCTCCAATGACCCATAATGACCTATAGTGGACCCCAAATGCTAAGAAACCCTACTAAAAGTATCTTTAAGACATTCTTTATGTTCCAGGCTTTAATTTGATATACCACACATGATGGGTTTCCGAGGAATTTCCATTTTGACACTAATTAAGCATTGCCAAAAAAGGGGGCGGGGGCATTATGACGTAATTAATGAGGTTCGATTTTGGGACCCCTTCTAACCACTTGCTTGTGCACCCCAAGGAATGTTTCTGTGCCAGTTTCTGCTTTGTCCAGAAAAGTGCACGATGTTTTATGGTTATCTACTTACACTAACAAGGGTGGTAACCAACACTCCCCCCTTTCGGTAGGAATGCTTGCAAACCGTAGCTTTATCTCGCAAGAACAGTGATTAGCGGAGTATGGTCGTCTGCGTCGTCTGGGAGTGAAGACTTGACCGGCACCTTACTTACCGGCAGCATCTCGAGTCCGATGCGCCAAGGTATCTTCGAGGAATAACCTCTGTGCCGACTTGCTGGGATCCTTAATGGGGGGGTGCAAGCCCAACTGGACTCTTCGCACCCCCGCTTGGCCTCCTGGTATAAAGCGCTGCCTGAATATGCAGCCCCCGGGAATGGTGCAACAGAATCTCCCACACCCCAACAAAGAGCTGAACACAGTACTCAACGAGACTTGAGAAACCATTTACTGGTTGCCTCCCGTCCCCACTCATCCGAGTTTTTGCCAGTGCTTTTCGGTTATTGCAGTTGCTTAGGAGAGAACACCGCACAGCACAAACTGCTGAATAAGGCTATGCTGGACAACAAGCACCTGATGCAAACCACTGTCAAAGAATCACACTACCTCGGCAGACAGAGACTGTGCTCTCGTCGACTTTTCTTTCGACACTGCTAAACTCTCCAGTCCCCATTCAACATTTACAGAACATGGAATACTGCCGGCTAGATACTTCAGTCCAGACCACCTCCTATTACACCTAGACAGAAACTATACCTGGCGCAATTTCCCACGCAAGGAATGGGTCAACACCTCTTAAACCGTATTCGCCAAGGAGTCGGTCGTTTTCACAGCAATATGCACCGACGGGGGTTTTCGACCATCTACAGCTTGCCAATGTGGTTCTCCATCACAGACTGCGGAAAACATTCTCAATGAGTGCCAGCTAGTGCCCTACCTTTCGCCCACGGTGGACATTAGACTTTACAACCCCAACCAATCAACAGTGAGCCTGAATCCACCGTCTACAACATATTTAGTGCTGCCTCATACGCAAGAAGAAGAAGGATCTGAAATGTTGATCTAATTTTTAAATTTTCGACATAAGTTTTTATATTTGTTTATTTAGTAAAACCCCCTATTTGACGGCATTCTTGAATGATCCGTTTTTTTTGGGGCCAGGTTGGGGACCGATTATGTTTTGGGGTCATCAAATGTATTTATTTATTACAATTTTAGAGGGACCAGGACCTCGGAGGGTATTACCAAACAGTGGTTAAACACAATTACACTAGGGGTATCCTAGAAAAACTGACCCCAGAGAAAACGGCTTTGGGGACAATCAGGGGTTACCACCCTACCTTCTCGACACTGACTGTCGTATTCTACATATACAGTATGACTCTCGGGTACATGGGACCGGCCCGCTTAAACGTCCTCCGAAGGACGGGATATTCTCGTGGTTTCATTTGCCAAAGTCCATATGAATCACCGGGAGAGCGACATTTTGTTTAAGGGGGCGGGGGGGTATGGGGTCTGGATATGATAAAAAAAATTGGCTATTCAAGAAATGAGATAATGCAAATGGTTAAATTGTGTAGATTGTAATCTACAAAAATGCTTTTATTACGATCGCAATCGGACATTTCGGTTCCCGAGGGATATTGATGATCAAAGTGAAGCAGTGTGTACGCGAAATTTGTGAAAAATGATCATCTTCCTATATTTTGTCATGTGAACAATTTCAAGGGGTTATATTTTAGATATTTTAAAAAGATATTATTTTATAACTTATTTTAACCACATTTATTTTGGCTAAGTCAAAGTGAATAAATACTCATTTATCTTTTTCCATAATTTAAAGTACTTACTGTCATGGGTAAGTGATTTTTATGTATTTTATTGTTTCCTCACAATGTTAATATTGAAGAAAATTTATTTTGAAAATTAATTACAGGACAATGGTTGCCACCTATTTTCGATGATTTTTCATTAATAATATGATAATTCAGTATAAAAATGAAATTTTTAAAAAATATTCCATATTTCCATCAAAAGCGCCCTCAATTTTGTAAATGTTGCGAGGCTATAACTCTTTCGTTGAAAATACGCCAAAACCCCCCCCCCCTTCCAAAACCCGAGAAACGAAACGTAACTAGGAGAACGTACATGCTATGGTAACATGAATATGTGGACACATATTAGCAAATACAGGCTGGTGAACCATGAAGGCCGACTTTCAAAATTGTCCAGATTCAAATTAACCGCCATGCAAATTATGCAATTGGTTGATTGCCGGTTTGCCATGCAACGGTATTTAAAAATTCGGCTCATGGTTCACTGGTATTTACCCGCTGCAAAGGTTCACCAAGTTTCGTCCCAGTACATTGTTTAGGATTTAGTTACATCCGTTCCTTACGTGGGACTTACGTGGTTACCACGGAAACCAGAGCAAAAATTACATGATTTACAACTTTGGACATGGGTACAATATGATTGATAACATGGATATACCCCTATTTAGGAAATATTAAGAAAATCATCTCAAGTTCAATGCTTCAGACCCCATACTCCCCCTTAATCAATAGTTCTTACTACAAACTAAAAATCCAGAATAAGTACCGATTAGGGGGGGGTATGTATGGGGTCTGAATATGATAAAAAATTGTTCTTTAATACAGAAAATGAAGGATGAATGGCAAAGGGCTAAATTGTGTTGACTGTAATCTAAAAAATGCTTTTATCCGATCGTAATCGGTCATCGGTTCCGAGATTATGGCTGATCAAAGTTCAAGTCAGTGTCGCGGAAATTTGCCAAAAATGCATCATCTCCTATAGTTTATCAGTGAAAAATTTCAAGGGGTTATATTTAAGATATTTGTAAAAAGATATTAGGTTATGAAAACTATTAACACATTCATTTTGGGCTGAGTTGAAGTATATAAATACTTATATTATCATTTCATAATTTAAGTAATTCATGTCACTGGGTAAGTAATTTTTATGTATTTTTATTGTTTTCTCACCTGCGATATTTAAGAAAAAAGGTTTTAAAAAGTACATTTAACAGGGGACCAATGGCAGGAACCGATTTCGCTGATTCTTTCATTAATCATTATGATACTTTCAGTATAAAATGGAAATTTAAAAAAAAAAATAATTCATATTTCACATCAAAAAGCGCCCTCAATTTTGTCTAAATGTTTCGAGGCCTATAACGCGTTTCGTTAAAATACGCAAACATCCAAAACGAGAACGAACGTAACACTAGAGAACCTAAATGCTCTGGACATGAAATTGGCACACATATTAAGCAAATACAGGCTGGTGAACCATGAAGGCCGATTTTCAAAATTGTGTTCCAAATTAAATTACGCCATGAAATTATGCAATGGGTTGATGCAGGTTGCCCTGGAACGGTATTAAAAATTCGGCTCATTGGTTCACTGCGGATTTACCACGACTGCACATGTCACCAAAGTTTCGTCCCAGTTACATGTTTATTATTTAGTACATTCAGTGCTTACGTGGGCCTTTAAAGTGGTTACCAGGCAAATAGAGCAAAAATTACATGGATTTTAAAAACCTTTGCGACATGGGCTAATATGATGTATAACATGGATATACACTATTTAGGAAACATTAAGAAAAATTCATCTTCAAAGTTCCCACTGCTAAGGGACCCCATACTCCCCCCTACTCAATAGTTCTTATACAAACTAATCCAGAATTAAGTTACCCGATTAAGGGGGGGGGTTGGGGGGGTAGTAGGGCGTATGAATTATGATAAAAAAATTGTTCTAATCCAGAAAATGAGATAATGCCAATGGCTCTAAATTGTGTAGACTGTTAATCTACAAAAAAAAGTGCTTTTTATTCGATGAAATCGGTCTTTCGGTTCCCGAGATATGGCTGATCAAAGTCAAGTAGTGTAAGCGAAATTTTGCCAAAAATGGCATTCATCCCTATTTTTATCATGTGCAAAATTTCAAGGGGTTATATTTTAGATATTTTAAAAGATATTATATGAACTATTAACACATTCATTTGGCAAGTGGAAGTATAAAAAACTTATATTATCCTTGCCATAATTTAAAGTCAGTAAAATGTAAACTGGGTAAGTAATTTTATGTATTTATGTTTTTTTTTAATCTTTCTTTTTTTTTGTAGAATATTATTTTAACAACTTAATTACAGGACAATGGTTGCACCTATTTCGATGATCTTTCATTAATATTATGATTAATTCGTATAAATAAATTTTAAAAAATAATTCCATATTTTCACACAAAAGCGCCCTCAATTGTGTCTAATGTTCGAGGCTATAAACTCGTTCGGTAAAATACGCACACATCAAAACGAGAACGACCGGAATAGAAGCCCGCTACATGCTAGGACAGGTAATTTGGCACACACATTAAGCAAATACAGGGCTGGTGAACCTTGGAAGGGCCGATTTTCAAAATGTGTTCCAAATTCAAATTACGCCATGAAATTCATGCAAATGAGTTGATTGCTGGTTGTCATGGCAACGGTATTAAAAAATTCGGCTTCATGGTTCACTGCCGTAGTTACCCCGCTGCAAAGGTCACCCCACGGTTTCGTCCCAGTACCAGGTTTAGTTATTTAGTTAAATGCGTTCTTACGTTGGGCCTTATGGTACCATGGCAACTAGAGCAAAAATTTACATGGACTTTAAAATTTGTGACCTGGGCTACAATATGATGTATAAATGTGTAATTACCACTATTAGGAAAAAATTAAGAAAAATCATCTCAAAGTTCACTGCGTCAGACCCCCATACTCCCCCTATTCTTATACCAACTAAATCCAGAATTAGTACACGATATTAATGGGGGGTTGGGGGGTATGCGGTTGAAATGATAAAAAAATTGTTCTAATCCAAAAATGAGATAATGCAATGCGAAATTGTGTAGACTGTAATCTATAAAATGCTATTTATTCATCGTATCGGTCCATTCGGTCCGGAGATATGCATGATCAAAAGGTCCAGTAGTGTACGCGACCGATTTGCCAAAATGCATCATACTCTCTATATTTATTCATGTGAAAAAATTTCAAGCGTTATATTTAAAGGAAAGATATTTTAAAAAATATTATTATGAAACTATTAACACATCATTTGGCTAAGTGAGGATAGAAATATTATATATCCTTTCCATAATTTAAAGTAATTAAAGGTCACTGGGTGTAAGTAATTTTTTAGGTATTTATTGTTGTCTTCACCCTGCGATTATTTAGCAAAAGGAAAATTATTTTAAAATAATTACAGGGGGACAATGGATGCACCTATTTCGATGATCCTTTCATTAATAATTATGATAATTACAGTAAAAATGAAATTAAAAAAAATCAATTCATATTTCACATCAAAAAGCGCCCTCAATTTGTATAAATGGTTCGAGGCCTATAACCGTTTCGTTAAAATACGCAAACATCCAAAACGAGAACGAACGTAACTAGAGAAACGATAACATGCCTAATGGGACATGAAATTTGGGACCACATCATTAAGCAAATACAAGGGGCTAGTGAACCATGAAGGCGATTTTCAAAATTGTGTTCAATTAAATTACGCCATGAAATTATGCGATTTGGTCGATTGCCGGTTGCAATGGCAACGGTATCAAAAAACCGGCTTCATGGTTCACTTCGTATTTACCTCCTGCATATGTACCCAAAGTTTCGTACCCAGATAGCATGTTTAGTTATTTAGTTACATTTCGTTCTAGTGTTGAGCCAATCAGAGGCCTTACGGGTTACCATGGCAACCAGAGCAAAAAATTTTCATGGATTTTACACTGTGTGACTGGGCTACAATATGATATATAACATTGTATATACCACTATTTCGGAAAATTAAGAAACAAATAATTTCAAAGTTCACGGCTTCAGGCCCCATACCCACCCCCCCTTAAATCCCAAGCTAGTGGCCCTCCGGGGTTTGAACGGGGAGTCGGACCTCCTGCACCAAAGGCGAAATATCCTAACCAGTGGGCCACGATCTCCCAATTTAAGGGAAACCTTAAAAAGTTGGTTTGGTCAGTAGTTCTTGAGGGGTTGCAAAGGAGGTGCTCCTGCTCATTGAGTATTAATATTGTTCGCTCTACGCGCTCGGAGGGCACCACTGTACCAATTCTTGTCCCGGGCCATTCCCCAGGGGGGCCACTTGATATTCAAAGGTGTTGGATATGATGCTACGTGAACAAGAAAACGCGTAAAAAGGGTGTCTTTTTTTTCCAACAGGCGATGTACGCGCTAAATCGGTTTTTAGGTGTCAAAACAGCACAAAATATGGAAAAGGGTTATGTTTTTTCTTAACCCTAAAATTGTGTTCATGTTATATCTCATTAAGAAGGATTCAAAATCATCCAAAATGTTGTGTAATCGGAACGTGGAAGTAATGCCAAAACAAATAACAAGTTATTATTTAACGATTGTTCAAATGGCGCTGGCGGGGCTTGTTGAGGGAGGGTTAGTAAACAGATAAAAATACTTGGTTAGGGTAGTGTAAGCTGTTTTTAAGTCGGTGAAAATACGTGTTTAGGGTGCATTTTGGGGAAAGTCCCATTTCAAGCATCCAACCACCTTTTGATACAAGTGGCCCCCCCGGGCGGGCATCACATCCACTACCTCCGCCATGCACTCACCTGTGAAAATTATGGGGAATTGTAAAAGACACTGTCTCTACGTGAAAGGAATTTTTATTGCTTTGCATACAATGTAGAGTTAAGTGTACGGAATAAAGCGCAATGTATACTGAGGGTTTATTCCGTTTCAATCACATGGACACCATATTACCCGGGAGCTAAAAACAGACATTTATAACACATTCAACGGGTTGAGTGATTAAATCTGTTGATAGGGAATTATCCAGAACAAATGCCTAAGTTTTTTATTGTTAAACATTAAAAAGGTGTTGAAATAGCTAAAAATGACTCATAACATGCCCGAGATATGATAACATACAAATGAATGTCATAAAATTTGACTAAAATGCTGAAAATGAACCTTGACAAATGGCCAAAGAGGCGGGGTTCGGGCTGCATGGTTTATATAAGATTGTATTCTGTGAGTTAGGGAAATGATGTAGGTGTTGTATATGAAATGATCGGTGGCAAGAAATACAAATGACAATTGTAATGATAGTTAGTGAAGCACACGCGTTTGATACACGTGTGAATATGCTGTACAACTTCATCCCCCAGTGAACTGTGAACTTTAATCATTTCTCATCCTTTCTGATCACTTTAGCGAAAAAAATGTGAAGGTAGCACCTTCACCGCGCCGGGGTTAGGGTATGCCGTCTAAGTCGAAGGGTAAGTGGGAGTTGCCATCCAAGGGTATTTTATGGTGCATTTTTTTGAAAATAATATGCGTAGTATGGCTTTAAAACTCTGTGTGTATGTAAAACTAGTCATTTGTCATCATTTAGAGCTGAAAACCGCATGAAAATCCGATATTCCTACTTTTTTAAGCGCAAAATTGGATTTTCGCCTATTTTCTTATATGGAAAATGTCAATCTGCCGACTCGCGGACTTGATGACGTCATTGTGACACCATACATACTAGGTATGTTTGTATTTATTTTGGTATCAATGAAAAGAGGAGGACCATAGCTATCCACTGGTATTAAAATCATAAGCTCCGTGTACGCGAAAGCTCACTTTTGCGCGAATCTTTTCTTTGGCCTATGTTATGTCTATTGATGGCATCCTATAATAATATACCTACCAAATCCTTTAAACCGGCTGACATATTTCGAGCGTAATTGGGTTGTCACTGGTTATCACAATATCATTCAGAATTCCGTTGTATTTTGCTTACATAATTTTCTCGTAATACACAGCTCTGTCAAGTCAAAGCATGGTCAGGGGTTATTCACAGCCGCCCTCGTTATGTAAACAGCTTATCTTCCATTCCAGCGCGCAGCGGTCTCTGTGATTTGCAGAATACAGAAAATGCAGAGTAAAATGTATGCGAGTTGTCACAACTACTGGAATGGGCTGGTGTGTTGATGGTTTTCAGATCTGTTGGCCTTTTTGCTACAATTAGAATTTCGGGTCTTAAAATGTAGATAATGGTCCCTGAAACACAATTGTTACCATTTTAATCCCTTCCGTTTGGCGGCCATCTTGGATTTCAAAATGGCCGCCATTTCAACATATTTTGCTTTATATCGGGACTTCTGAGCAACATAGGCTGAAATTGGCGGCAATACCTATGTTTGTGATGTCAAGGAATACAATATTACAACAAGCAAGTCGCAGATGGATTCCTTCAGGCGGCCATCTTGAATTCAAAATGGTCGCAATTTTCAACCTATTTGCTCAATATCTGGACTTCTATATTTGGGTCATTTGGGGCAATTCCGTGACCGTGGAGAGCAGAGCATCATTTCTCATTGGATTTGTCTTCTATGAAGGTTAATGAACAAATTCAGCGGGGGTGCCCCTCGAGAAAGTGTGGGCGGAATCCGGGAGGGGGGAAATTCATAATACAAGGTTCAAAAATGAAACATGTTTGGATTGCTGTAAAAAGGTAACCAAATAAAGTTCTTCTCGTTACAAGAATTAAAAAAAAGGGTGTCGTTTTGTAGTTTGTATACCTACAAGGTATGGTTACCGAGGTATAAGACAAATTCGTCAAATGTCAAAGGTCATCACCAAAGGTTAATTCTTTAATATTGCACCGCTTTCTTTAAAAATGGTCTCAAATTGTTAACCTTTCCACTGGGATTGCAACAAAAGTGGTTGACACTCTCATTTGTATTGTTTACCGAGATAAATGACAATTTAAACAAGGTCAACCCCATTGACCTCTATTGATCTCCGAATTTAAAAATATGTTAGACGGTGCAAAATGTTTTTGTTGCAGTCTCTGAGGAAAGATGAATAATTTGAGCCCATTTTTGAAGAAATCGGAGCAATATTTCAGATTTTACCTTTCGTGATGACCTTTAACAATGTTTGTGTTATATCTCCATAACCATAAGTTGTAAGTAGTTGGGCTGGCTCAATAGAGTCCAGTGGCCATAGAAATACGCATTTTCTCTACATTTTGTTTTAACTTCAAAATTACCATCTTAAGGAAACAATCTACTAAATGCCATATTTGTTTTTCTTGGCAACACAAACACGGATTTTTCTATGTTGCGCAGAAGTCAAGATGTTGAGCAAAATATATTGAAAATAGTGACCATTTTGATATCCAAGGTGGCCACAACAAGTCAACAATCTGCAATATTACGGATGCTATAGTTTGTGGTACTTGGTTTCGCAATCATGGTTTTTGCACCAATTTGAACTTGTATATTGCTCAGAAGAGATGCGGGACAAATATACTGGAAATGGCGGCCATTTTGAAATCCAAGACGGTTGTCACAAGGAAACAATACTATGCAACTTTATGGATACTATATTGTGTTCTTTGGCATCAAAAACATGATATTGCCAGCAATTGAGCTTGGGGCAAAATGTATAGCCTCGTCATGGGTGCAGGACGAACAAACACAAGCCTACACAGACAAGGCTTCAGCGCGTCATATACACACACGTACACACAGACAGCGCGAGCACGCACACACGCAGAGAGAGAGAGGAGGGAGAGAGAGAGAGAGATGCACACTCTGATGAATAAAGAAGTAGGGCACACTTGCAACAACAACAACAAAAAAGGCTGTACAAAAATATACACTTTATATAGTACCCTGACTATATGCCTATCTCCATTGCAACAATGAAAACACACCTTGCAACCATAAATAGGTACAACTTGTAATTTGTTAAATACGGAATTTTAAAAACTCCATTTGTCTGCTTCCCGGGTCGGGTTCTTATTGGTTTTTACTTATTCTGAACACGACGAGTGGGATGACTGGTATACAAAGTGAGGATGGATGTCACCAATCTTTTCTTCCAGAGCAAGAAGCGCTGGGCCCGGCACATGCTTCTTTTTGGCCTGGATTTAATTTGTAATTGTCTGACTTTTCAATGCGATTCTTTCCATACCCCCCAAAAAATAAAATAAAATCAGCCAAGCCGTTATAGTAGATTTCAAAATAAGTGAGACAATCATTAAAAGTTTTAGGTCTGTCCATTTACCGTGAGATGTAAGAGGAATTATTTTAACGGCCACAGGTAAAAAAGTTGAAAGTTTTTTCATAGATTCTCATACAATGTATAGTAATGTAGCTTTTAAATAAATTTTGACCTAAAATACATAATTTCACATCTAAGATAGATGGATGTTTCAATTGAAGTATGAAAAAACAACATCTTTTTCACACGTTGTTATTTGAACATAACTTATCTTTGACACTGCAAAAAACATTCGTTATCACAGCATTGGAGAAATAATGTATTCTTATATCGATGCACCCATAACACAACTAAGTTTTTATTTGGTCATCAAGAAATGAGTCAACCTTTTATTAAGAGATTAGCGCAGAACGGATTTGACATCCTGGCCAACAATGGCATACGTCCTTCAATCATTATAACAGACATTTGTATAACTGAATACATCAGTTTCCAGTAAGCCGGTTTTGTACAGGAACAACAAAGGCCTAGTCTCTGCATGGTCGGGGATTGAACCACATATCAATATCATACTCGTCCGAATATGCAAGGAGTCTCACGTAAATTGAAATCTACTATAATGAGTTAATTAGCGGGATCCCATGGAACCCCTCCCCCCTCCCTTGGGCACTAACGGAAGTCGGCTGAGAATATTTTGATAAATCAGAGAACCATGCATAGCCATTTTTGCTGATATATGTGCACACATACATGTAAGTAAACAATTAAGTAACATTAAAAATGATTAACCAAAACAAACAAGCCGGTGTAGAAGTAATTATGGTCCGGCGTACTCATAGTCCGGGAACAAAGGTGAACAATAGGGCAATCGATTCAGTTGACTCTTCACATAACATTAGTTTCACGCTTTATTTTGTTATCGTCTATGGAGCCCCGGACTGTGGCTCCCGCCGGACTATATCTGCTTTCACACCGGCTTCTGAAATTTTGGCCCAAAATTATGCTCCAGGACCAAATGGTCCAGGACCATATGGTCCTGGAGCATAAGTAATCTAGAGAAATTTTCTAAGTCAAATTTGAATCCACATGCTCCAGGACCATATGGCAAGTATGCTCCTGGAACAGTATTTGACTTAGAATATTTCCCTGCTGCTCCAAGAGCATATGCTGTATGCTCCTCCTGGACCATTTGTGTATTCAATTATGCCGCATATTCAGCATAATCAATATGCTCCTGGAGCAGATTTTTATTTGTGCTCCAGGAGCATAATCAAATATGCTCCTGGACCATATTTGACTCAAAATATTTTTCCCGGTTATTTATGCTCCAGGAGCGTAATTTCGGGCCAAAATCTCACAGAAGCTGGCAGCCGAAAAACACCATCCTCCACCACTGGCGAGTGCCAAATTGTGTAAAATGTTTTTCTATGGAGTGTGAACTGCGCACTATGATGCGATTGCGATTTATTCCGTATTGAAATACGTGTTTACACAATTTGGCACTCGACGACCCTCTTACCAACACTTGACCTTACTTTACGGCGGTCCGGTAAGTAGGCTACGTAATCCTGTTTCTAAAATAGAAAAATAAAGTTGGCGTAAATTGAAACCAGTGTTTAAAAATTCATTTAAGACTGGAAAATATCGAAAGGCAATGTGGGAAAAATGTATGTGACCGTAGCGATTGTGTGTTCTCTTTTCCGTGTCTGCACAGGTTCTATAGGTTCAGACCCAATTGCGATACATATTCAAAACAAAACATAGTAACGGGCCCTCTGATGCAAAACATGCATAGAACCCCTTTGTTTTACGGAGATATTTGAGATTTAGTTTCATTTACACACATTCTCTATGGCGATGGCGGGACTGATAACGTTAGTCTCTCACGCAGTATCAAATTAAATAATATCTTTCGCAGTCTGTGGCACAGACTACACCGTGGGAAATATTTTCCGGGTCGCCGTAAAGAGCGATAGAGCGAGACAAGAGCTTTTGAGCGAGACTGCCAGTCACAGCAGTCTCCCCGGGGGGACCACTTGTTTTCAAAGGTGGATATGATGCGTGAACAAGAAACGCGTAAAAAGGGTTTTTTCCCAACAAGCGATGTACGTGCGTACATTGATTAGGGTGTCAAAAACAGCAAAATGTGGAAAAAGGGTATGTTTTTTTTTCTAAACCCTGAAATTGTGATGTATATACGTGTAATACTCAAATTAAGCAGATATCAAAAATAGTTAAAGCAAAGCAAGATATAGGGCCCTATTAACGACACAATGCATTGCTTAATTGTTTTTTTTTTTTTTTTTTTTTTTTTGCTGATATATGTGCACACATACATGTAAGTAAACAATTAAGTAACATTAAAAATGATTAACCAAAACAAACAAGCCGGTGTAGAAGTAATTATGGTCCGGCGTACTCATAGTCCGGGAACAAAGGTGAACAATAGGGCAATCGATTCAGTTGACTCTTCACATAACATTAGTTTCACGCTTTATTTTGTTATCGTCTATGGAGCCCCGGACTGTGGCTCCCGCCGGACTATATCTGCTTTCACACCGGCTTCTGAAATTTTGGCCCAAAATTATGCTCCAGGACCAAATGTATAAGTAATCTTGAGAAATTTTCTAAGTCAAATTTGAATCCACATGCTCCAGGACCATTATGGCAAATATGCTCCTGGAACAGTATTTGACTTAGAATATTTCCCTGCTGCTCCAAGAGCATATGCTGTATGCTCCTCCTGGACCATTTGTGTATTCAATTATGCCGCATATTCAGCATAATCAATATGCTCCTGAAGCAGATTTTTATTTGTGCTCCAGGAGCATAATCAAATATGCTACTGGAGCATATTTGACTCAGAATATTTTTCCCGGTTATTTATGCTCCAGGAGCATAATTTCGGGCCAAAATCTCACAGAAGCTGGCAGCCGAAAAACACCAAATACCAACACTTGACCTTACCTTACGGCGGTCCGGTAAGTAGGCTATGTAATCCTGTTTCTAAAATAGAAAAATAAAGTTGGCGTAAATTGAAACCAGTGTTTAAAAATTCATTTAAGACTGGAAAATATCGAAAGGCAAAGTGGGAAAAATGTATGTGACCGTAGCGATTGTGTGTTCTCTTTTCCGTGTCTGCACAGGTTCTATAGGTTCAGACCCAATTGCGATACATATTCAAAACAAAACATAGTAACGGGCCCTCTGATGCAAAACATGCATAGAACCCCTTTGTTTTACGGAGATATTTGAGATTTAGTTTCATTTACACACATTCTCTATGGCGATGGCGGGACTGATAACGTTAGTCTCTCACGCAGTATCAAATTAAATAATATCTTTCGCAGTCTGTGGCACAGACTACACCGTGGGAAATATTTTCCGGGTCGCCGTAAAGAGCGATAGAGCGAGACAAGAGCTTTTGAGCGAGACTGCCAGTCACAGCAGTCTCCCCGGGGGGACCACTTGTTTTCAAAGGTGGATATGATGCGCGAACAAGAAACGCGTAAAAAGGGTTTTTTCCCAACAAGCACAAGCGATGTACGTGCGTACATTGATTAGGGTGTCAAAAACAGCAAAATGTGGAAAAAGGGTATGTTTTTTTTTCTAAACCCTGAAATTGTGATGTATATACGTGTAATACTCAAATTAAGCAGATATCAAAAATAGTTAAAGCAAAGCAAGATATAGGGCCCTATTAACGACACAATGCATTGCTTAATTGTTTCGGGTAGCAAAACTGACAAAAAATACTTCTTTGTGTAGCAAAAACAGACAAAAATACTTGTTTAGGGTGCATTTTGGAAGTCCATGTTCACGCATCATATCCACCTTTAAATACAAGTGGCTCCCCGGGGCAGTCTCTCAGACAGATCAACCAATCAGATGGCGAGCTACCAACCTGCTGCCGATATCACCTGACAGCGAGGTCTCGGTTTCCCGCTCTGATAAGACACGTATTCATTAACCCTCTCGTTCCGGTCACACCACGGGACTTCGAAGGGCCTCGTGTATAACCCGTCCCAAGTTACGATCGCCGGGATTTTTTCTCTGCATTTCTCTGCAGCACCACCAACAAGCAAAGTATCTGTCAAAATGGTAAGTTTAATTCTTCACGGACAGGGAGGTTTAGACGGCGTTTCAATGCAATCCCCCCCGCACACGGTTTGCTCTCTTGGTCTTTGCGAACATTATGAAACCTTTATTGGGAGCTTATTTAATTTGCGTGCACCCTGTATAGTGGGGGGAAATCAATTTTTCCTTTGGATCCGTACAAACTTGTAAGTCGAATTTCAAATGGAATTTTGTACTTGATCGGCCAATAGATTTTCATTGTTGATTGATGTGGCCTTCTGGGCCTGTACTTTGTTCGAATATTCGAACCGAAGTGGCATTTTGCGGTTTTGACTGGCGAGAACATTTACATATCAAATCCATCGCATCAGTTCGCACTGCACCCTAAAATCGAGGTCAACTCGAACTCATTCTTAATCGGAATTACCGTTTTCGTTATGGACCGCGTGATGCGAGTGCGCCCAATAAAAACGTTCATCACGTAGAATTTTCCTTTTAACTAATTTCGCATCGCAGTTGGGAGACGGATAGTTTCTCATCAACCTGTGCTCAACATTTTATTGGGTCTCGCTCGGGTACAATTAGTCGTACTGAAAAGCGTCATATTTTTAAAAATCTAAATTGCCCTCATTTCCACTTGCGAAAACTGTTGGAAACGTCTTTTTACGCGTTACGGGACTATTTAATTATAGGAATCTAAATATTTGTAATTAAATTATCTTTCTTGTTTTGCCTTTTAGAATTGTGAGACTGTTCAAATTTGTAGGCCATGCTGATTACTTGTGACCAGGTTCGTCGAATTACCAAAACTAATACATTAATTAATGGCGGTTACGTGGCATCGTCCCGGCAGCCAAATGTCTTTACATGCATGACAACATCAGGGTAAATAGCTGTAATTGTGCCCAAGTTCGTGTCACGCTGGTTCGTTACCATGGAACGTCCATTACCAACACTCGGGTTAAATGTTAGAGATTAATCGCTTGCATGTGTACTCGACGACCGTCAAAATTGTTTGATGTGGTTTCGTGTCAGAAACATTATTTTGCAAAAATCATCGACTCGCCATAATTTGTAGAATACAAATTACGATAGGGGCAATTAAATAAAAGCGTCAATTAAAACCTCAAGACCAATTAAATATTTCGATAATCGTTGGCACACGTATCCACAGGGCCCTAAGCCGCGAATGCCTTTTACCATCCTGAACTCGCGCTATAGCAATACAAACATTGACCCAACATGAGTCCATTGTGATCAACATTGGAACACATTAGCAATACGATCTTGGACCATGTCTACTCCTGTCAACTCTTGGGACAAGTTTGGCCATGTCCGATTCCAGCCATTACCCAATATTGTAACAATTGCATGAATGTTGACCCAATGAATATTTAAAATTTCCCCAAATCGCCGAATTGGAGACACTGAGGCCAATGAGGCCAAGAGAAAAAGATGCTCGAATAAGTACCAAGGTGGGGGTTCACACCCCTGGTCGTAGGCTACTTATTCAAATGTTCTATGCTGTTTCATTTCTAGGTTGTTCTCATTTCTAGAAAAATGAATCACGGGTGCTTGTTCGATCGTCTTTGGGACCCCTCATATTTACCTACCCGAAAGTAGTATCGCTTTTGATATAAGATGAAGGCCGATTTTTCTCCTCATTGTCTCCTGAAATTTGGCCTCGCATCCATTTCATTCCCCAAGATATAAACAATAAAACGCCGTTTTAAGTTGTTAACCACGTTTTATTAGCGACAGTATTGGAATAGGCTTTGCAAATGCATTATTGCGTCTACCATCAAACCGCAAGTTGTTTCCCACGGTACTTGAGGGGTGTATGTGCAAGTGCCAGCCCTCTCATATCAGTAGAGAACACAAACAATACACATACATCGGAACACCCACCTTTAAGAGTTTTTGTCGAGAAGACCCCCTTATGGTGGGAAAGATGAAGTTGACAAATCCTTCCATACCATATTTGTCATATCTATATTGTTTAATAGATTCTTCATGACGTATAATTTGCTACCATAAATCAGGGTTTCTAGACATAATACCATCGTTGCTCCTCTTCAAAACACCCATAGCTTAATACACGGCGATATTTCTTTTTAAACTGTAACATTGAATATTCTGTTATGCCTGACACTAACGTTTATACGTTTCAATAACCTCATAGCATGTTACACATGTTTTTTTACTATCTTCATAAATCCGTATTTGGAGGAAAATGCTTATTAAATGACTTTTTTCCCTCATTTTTGCGTTAAAAATGGTAGTCAAATGGAGCCAATGTGTTTGTTCACAGCAGTCCACCCTGAGAAAAAAATCGGTGTCATAACCCTTTAACTTGGCAAAATATAAAAAAACATCCAACATTGGGTTTTTGCCCCCCCCCCCCCTTCTGTAATCTTTGTCAGGGTCCGGAGCTAGCCACATTTTTATTGCTGGGTGTTATTTGACGAAACTTTGGCATATTTTCACAATGTTATGCTTTTAGTTGTGGGCTCTCCGCCCACCACGGGCCAAACTGTATCTCATATACCATGAACTTATGTAAACTGAAGGTTTAAGTTTTCACATTATTTTAAACTCCTAAATGCACCCTTAAAGATGCACTTTTAAGCTCGTATGTGGCTATATTACTGTCAGATGCAAATAAACTACTATGAGGTCACTCGCTGCACTTACACCAATCGCCAAACATCAACACCCCCCATCCCCACACCCAACCCCCATCAACCACCACAACCCACAACCGCCACAACACACTCCCCTCCATACGCACACTTGATATATTTTCAATTGATTGTTAGGTCAGTGGACTCTCTATATTGTGCTAGAGAACACGTTGATTACATTTTTAACAGCAATCCAATCATTTTTCATTTGACCCCTGTATTATGAATACCCCCCCCCCCCCCGGACTCCGCCCACACTTTCTCGAGGGACACCCTCGCTAATTTGTTAACCTTCTAAAAGACAATCAACTAGCATTGATACTGCCCGTTTCTGCTCTCCACGGCATTTGCTCCAAATGACCCAACTAAGTAGTTTGAAGTATTTTTACCTCATTGGGTGTGGTAAATTGAACATTTTAAATTAAACCATCTACACACACAGGCAACCTATTTTAATGATGGCTTCTTGTAAAGTAACCCCCATTATTAAGGTTTCTTTGGCCCCATTAAAAGTGTTTAAAATACCATTTTTACATTACAATTCCACTACGAATTATACCCAAGTAATACAAATGACTGGTTTCTTGTGCAAGTCTTGTATAGGCGTATGAGAGAAAAGACTAATAGGTTAAAAAGATAGAAACAAGATAAATTGCCAACATTTGGCATTAATAGAAAGTGTCGTGTTAGTGATTGGGACCAAGTTACTGTTTTTCGTTTTTATAGGCGATCCAAAGTAATTTGAACTTTCTTATTGCTGCATGTAAAATGGTTAGGAAACTATAGTGTGAGCATGACATCTGTTACTGGGTTACATAATTGAAGACAATTTATCCACCTGAGTACACTAGAAGTAAAATAAAAATTACTCCAATTTCAATTAAACTTACACGACATCCCGCAAAAAAATGTGACGGGCCCACTGTTTCAGTCAAATATGGTTTGCAACTGTGTTGACTTACCATTATGGTCGATTTAAAACATTTCTGGGGAAAATCCTCTTAAAAACACAAAAATAACGCACCTCGCATTTAGGTTTACGGACTATACCTACTGGAAAAACACTTTTTTTCGGCCTCGCCCATTCGTAACCATTTCCTTCCAGGTGTATAACGGACCCTAATGAAAATACGCTTTCTGTAGAGGCTTTCTTATGTTATCCAGGATGTTTTCAGAATAAATCAAACAAAACTTATCAATAAACCTGCCAATCAACCATTGGCCTGTCCATTATTGCGGGAATGTCTTTGCTAATTATCACAGCGGCTCACATAACAAAGAGCCTCGCCTCCCCTCCCCCTTGTCAGACTGTTTTGATATTCAATTGTGAGTTTTGTAAAATGTGTTACCATAATGTCTGTCATGAATAATTAACTGACCTTGCTTTTCATAACGAAAATGATGAAGTCTGGTATTTTTTACTACTTTGATGTAATCATTTGAACCAATATTGACATTGTATACTATTGTCGGTGAAAATTGACTGACACGCACGTTTCATTACCCGATTGTGACATACCGGGTGTCTCAAAAAAGGAAACCCTCAAAGTGCCCACTATTTCACGAAGAGAAAAAAGTAAACCATAAAAATTAATACACATCTGAAAAGTGCATTTCATTAGGTTTCTGACGCCGAAGAAATCTTTCCAATAGGATGCATATTGACAGTTATGGCCGATTGACAATTTGTACCACTTTTTCATTTTATCCACGGATTGTTACTCTTTCAGTAGTCTTTAGACAATACACAATTTCCAAGCTTATTCGTTTGTTCATGGTTTCTTTTGTTTTTGCGACAAAGGTCAGTTCTGATATTGAAAACTTTAGTTTCATTATTGGCCATGTGTCTTGAACTCGCCACCCAAAAAAGGTGGTGCTGTTACGTTTTTCCAAATTCGACTTGAATGAATTGATGATATCTCTGCCAAACATGAAGGTATTGCTATGCTTTTGGTCTCATTTTAAAGCTAAATAAATGCACTCTCAGCCCTGTAATGGGAAATACTCTAGCATTTTTAATGACACTGTGACTAAAAGAATTCATGATGGGCAGGGTGGTGGAGGCGGGGGAAGCGGAGGCGGGGGAAGCGGTACACACAAACTCTATGGAAGTTAACATTTTTCAGTGTGTATTATCTGCATTTCACTTATGCACAGACTAAATTGGATTTATGTTCTATTCAGCATCTAAATGATGTAATATGAAAAGAGCCACATGAATAATTCAAGTAATTGACAAACATTTTAATTACAGTTCTTAAAGTAACGAGTTCACGCATAATGTGCATGATCATAATGCCAACAATACTGCGTCAGTGGTCTTGCTTATGTTAAACTAGTAAACAAAGGCAGTTATTCCCAAGGACTGTATTGCATGCTTTTGGAATTAAACTTGTCCAGAGAGGAGCCCACTTTAATCTGACCAATGATGACTACCTGGATATGTGTTCCAATTGCCATGTAATGACATTGTATGAAACATCCACTTCAGGACAAGTATTGGTCCAGGTATACACTTACTATGTATTGTTTTCAGTTTTTTCAAAAGATATTGAAATAGTACCATTTCAGTAAATTATAAATTCTTAAACAGCTTTGAAAATGTAAGAAATTTCATTGGCTGATGCCCAGGTTCAATTCGACAATTGAACCCAGGTACATTGACTGCGTATTGACGTTATTTTCAGGTTGAAGCACTGGCGTCATACTGGGTTTTGCTATGTTTGCACACACCTGCGTCTCGTTGCTGTTTGTTGTTGCGTTCAACGGTTGTTCGATTGTTTGTTTACTGGGGTGGTGACAGTCCTTTGCCATGTTGTATTTAAAGCCGTAAAGTATCGCGAAATTGGTTAAAGATGGAGTGTTGAAGCTGTTTAAGATAAAGGTATGATTTGGACCCGCTACTCTCTTTACGACGAATTAAACCGGCTACACCAATTATTTCTGCGTGAGAACTCGGGCCCGCCTCTTTCTTGCACTTAAAATAATGGTATTGCCTTGGTTTCATTCATCGTAAAGAGGGTACCATTCCCCGAACATACCCTTTATTCTCTAATTCTACCTGGAGTGCATGAAAGGAGAAATGAAACTTCATGACTTATTTATATTTTTTGCTCAATTTCAATACACAAAGGTATTAAATTTGCTTTCATGTATCTTTGTGAAAAGCTAAACCCCACGACGCAGTTGGTCTGTCCATGAAGTTTGGGTTTTTTCCAAAATTGGGTAATTTGGAATATTGTCAATGTATTTTCCTGCTTTTTCCCAAATGAATTAACTCACAGGTTATTTTTAATAGTACCCATAACAAGGTTTCAAAAAATACAACAATGAACTCTACTTCACTCCTGAAATTTTTGCAATGCGATAGATTAGTGGTGTCCGCCCCTGTTTTTTTATAAAATGTGTGACATAGGAATTGCACGATTTCAATGCATTCTAAAATTTAAAATTTCTTTAATAACAATTAAAAATGAGAGCATACATAATTCAAGCTACAGTCCACCACTTGTAACTTGTTTGACAAGAAATATGTCTCCACTACTAATTGATGCCTTTGGAAAAAAAAATATTACCGACTCTACACGTGGTTCCCCTAAAATTGCATGGAGTGTCGGTATTATTAGCTTATAAACTAGGATGTATAACAATACTGTTACAAATTGTACTGTATGTTCTCCTTTATGGCCATATGTCATGAACCTGGGTACAAAAAATGTTACACAGTGCAAAATAACAAAAAGCACCATATGTATTCTCCTCAACACAACTTTTATATTCCTAACCTGTGACTGTATATAAGTATAACATTTTTTAGAAAGGTATACTACAAGGTGTCAGATCTGGCCAAAAAGAAGACAATATTCAGGGTGGTAAAATTCCTATAGGGGTAAACATAAGAAAATTACTATTTTGTCATTTTAATATATCGTGGTCAATTTTTTTTTTCCAAAAATGTGCAGGTCAAAACAATTGGATTTTGAAAGACATGACAAAGGCCCTCCAAAAAATAATAAAGGAATCTAATGTTGTTCTGTTTTTTACATACAGGGTGTCCAAATTCACTTATTTTTGTGACGAAAAAAGTCATTTTGAATATAACTTCTTTTTCTTCCATATCTAATCCTATATTTCTTCAGGAAAATACATAGGATATGGGTTTTTCTATGGGTTTGTCAAAAGTTATGATCAAAAAGTAAGTATACAGGGTGATCCTGTATATTATACAGGTATCCGTGTATTATATAGGGTCAATAGGCAATATTTAAAGGTCGCCCTGTAATTTACCATTTTTGAGCAAGGATTACAAACCTATATGTAACTTAACCGTGTACAGGGGGCCATTTCTTACTTATACTAAGGTGAAATTTGTATTCCCAATAGCTACTAACCTGTTGGACATTTACTAACTTCATACTGAAAATGCAAAATACACGGATCTCGCGGCTATTGAGCACTCTTCAAGGGCCTTGAACCCTAAGTACAAGTGTATTGTTTTCAATGAATCATCATCTATTCCTATAGCCAATTTAAATCATGCTTTAAGTTGTTATACTTGTATACAACCTTTCTTGTTTGACTTGACATACTCGTAATGTCTCCAAACTCATGTGACTCCATACAGGTCCCATCCACAATGTCCACAATTTTGGTTGAAGATGGTCAAAATAACAATATTTAAAATTAAATTATTAATGCTTCTTAGGCTAATTACATTTTATATAAGGGATACCAATGTGCGATTAAAAGAAGAGGAATATAAAGATAATTAAAATCAGTAATCCAAGTTTCTAACCTCGTTTTTGAGATATATTTAGCACAGAACAGCCGTACATTCCCCAAAAGTGTTCAAAATTTGTACCTAATAACCTCTAATTTTACTAATTAATTACATTAACAGAACCTTAGTTTGTATCATGAGGTAGATCTATCATTCGGAACAGTGTATGTGCAATTTGAGCCCCACAAGTGTTTTACTTCTCTACTTATTTACATTTATAGGCGAACGCGTTTTTCACCCGTGGTTTTGGGTTGTAATGTCTATTGGCTCCCCACCCCCCCCCCGCGGTTCCCCCCCCCCCCCGCCGTTAGCCCCTGTACCAAGCTGAAGGTTTTCAACCGTTGAAACTCTCATAATACTAATCCAAAAGGCTGAAGGGAAATTGGTTTATACTTTTAAAGAGAGGCTTCTAGCAATACATAGACATCAAATTCTTTGACAGGTCAAATAAGTGTAAGAATAAATGGAATTAAACTGAAAAAAAAAAAAAAAAGTGGGAGTTGGAGTTGTAACAGCATCCCATTTTAGTGTACCCTATTGTTCATGACTACAGCCATTATGTGTATAAGTAAATTGTAATGACAAATAATGGGGGTTAGAGGGATATTCAAAATTTGTGAATGAGAATGTATGAAGTGGTCAACGTGGTGTCCGGTGCACATTTGTGAGGTCGTATCTTTTAAGCAAAGACATTGCTTTTGCAGATTGATGTATTTAAATGAAAACCCAATTCATGACATATTTTGACAGGGGTTTTATTCGGTATATGACTTGAGGGAATGTGACTAGTCGCAGGAAAAAATATCTTGAAGATAGTATGGTGTCCGCATGAAGAGTCGGTATCTGAGATGCACATGGAGATGGAAATGAAACTGCTTGTAATATTGATAAGGATTAGCTGTTTGAAATGGTATATGCCCAGTTTGAAAAACAGTGGTCGACAATTCTGTTCGCTCTGGCTCAGAAGGTTATTTCAAAAATATAATTAGCAGTTACGAAGCACGACTCTAAATGGCCACCAGTGCGCCAGGTAGCATCAGGTAATTTTACACATAATGAGTATAGGGTCAAAATGTCACCTGTATGTTGAAGGGTTATTGGATTTGCCAAGCATAAATGTCATCAAATGTTTTGAATTCAGCCTTTGCAACAATACATACTGTTACACTCAGGGTTTGGAGTTATATACGGGAACAAACAACACAGAATGAAAGCTGAGGCTGAGACCAGTTGTTGTATAGATGTGTTCTAGTTTATTACATGTTACGATGAAGTCCAGTTCATCCGCCTCGAGGTCCAAGTCACCATTTTCTCTGCTGTTGCTGCTCCTTATATAGGTTTTTTCCGGTTTTCATTAGTAAAACACGATTAGAAGATCTCAATTAATAAGTTTATGCTCTAGGTCAGATAAATTAGCAACATCTCAATTAGCCATACTTAGCATGTTGTGTTTCTAGGTCAACCTAATTAGCTACAATACCAATTTAGCAATACGAGCATGGTATGTTCTAGGTCAACTAATTAGCAGGTGAGATTACATCGGGGCAATTAGCTAGGATTAGGCAAGGAGTCCTTGGAGAGAAGTTTTATATGGCAAGCATTTAGCAGTGTACATAGCTAGAGAGATTAGCAAGTGTGCTTAGCTAGGGAATTAGCAAGTGAGCTTAGCTAGGACTAGCAAGTATAATAAACTATGAGCTAGACCAATTAGAGTAGAATTCGCATGACCTGCTAGTTAGCTTAGTTAGCTAAGTAAATTAGGGAAGCTCATGACCATTATGCTAATTAGAAGTGCTTAGCTAGGGACTTAGCAAGGATCAATAAAAACTATGAGCTAGCCTATTAGAGAGACTTAGCCTGACTTGCTAGTGAGACTTAGTTAGCTAAGTAAATTAGGGAAGCTAATGACATTATGCTAATAGTCGTCACCAATTGTCATGAAATGATTTGTAGGTTTTTGGAACTCAAACTGGCCCCTCCCTGATTGGGGTGGAACAATGTACCCATTGTAACACAAATTTGTTTAAGACAATGCCAAATAGATGGAAACACACCAAAATAAGGGGCATAGTGAGGTATTAGGCCAGGGCTACATGCAGTATACGTATTGAGCAAATAACGAAATGGTCCAAACTTTACAAAATGTATAATTCACAATGTGCAAATAAAGTTTTGAAGCTAAAATCACCAAAACTATATAGCAATGAGATGAGTAGGAATTAATACTGGATTGAATGTAACCCTTGCCTTAATGCAGTCCAAAGTAAGTAGGACAACCCTCTCAAGTCTGTAGTCTCATGTCGGTCAACTAAGGCAAGCATGATGACTGTCAGGCCTGAGAAAACTGTATGGCGCAATGCGAGCACAAAACAGCACACAGGCAACTTTTCGAGGTTACAGGTGCATATCGGCCACTAAGGCAAGCATGGCAACTGTCAGGCTTGAGAATGTTGTATGTTGCAGGTTACTAAGATCTAATCTAATTCCCCTATAACTTAACGCGGTGTATTTTCTCACATATTAAATTAAATTGGTGTTCATTTTTAAAAGTTCTATTGATCTTGTAGAGCTCTTCATTTCTATTTCCTGTAGGCATTAATTGGTAGGTTTATTGGTCCAAATAAACAGTTTTGTCATCCATTACGTTAAATTATGTCCACCCATATTCTTTAGTAGAAGCTTAAAATCATAGTAGTTTAACAAGCTTAGTTCAAGCTGAACTTGTTTCCGTTGAATTGATGTGCCGAATCTATACGCCCACAGTACGAGCATTTTCAAGGACACGCCATCCCTTACATCCACACTTACATGGGTGCGAGAATGATGCTTAACCTGGTTCATTCTGACCTCAGATCACTGATGTACATTGTTAGGTTCTCGTTGTTTTCTCACATTGTAATCGCTGATCCACAACTTGGCCTTAGCAGGATATCATCCGAATCTCTGAATGGATTCATTCGTTAAGAAAACAACCACGGACTCGTCAAACCCAGTTTGACACTTTTGGCACCTCCGCTGTGCCTGGTTGACTATTACAGGAATCACTTCCATGTCAGATCATGCTCCAGCTGATTGCCACAGGTAAGTGGTCTTCCGTTAATCAAATTATTACGAAATACAGAATTCCATCTGTGAATCTTCTTGGATCTTACATGCCTATCGTCGTAGAAAATCACTCGGAAATTTGGTGATCCATTTCACCATTAACCACTTGCGGCACTCATTGTGCTGGGGAGGAGTGTGACATAAAATGCTTTCCATGTAAAGGTGATCTCAAACTGAATGAGGGGCTTTGGGCCAGGATAGCTGCAGCCAGACCGCAGTGTTCTGCCAGCTGTAGTGGCCAACTGCTCAGTCGTGCACTGAAAACAGTTCCACATTAAAGCACGGTTTAGAGGAGCATCACCAAAAAGTCAAGGGAAACAATGTTTTCAGCAAGAGATTGAGAAAAACTGTCGCCTAAATGAAATTACAAAGATTCATGTGAAATTCATAGCCCTGCCATGTCTAGCAAGTGTGCACATGCTGGAATTACGTGTAAAAACTGCTTTGTTATGGGTAGAGTCATCTTATCTTTTTCGACAACATTGCTGGTGTTTACAAAATTATCATTGGACGTGGATGATTTGAACTCCCACCACGAGCGTTGATGAGTTTAAGTCAGTTTTGTGTGCTCTTACTGCACATGTAAGGTAAATGATATGCCCATCCAGCTGATCCAACTAATTCATCACTGAACACCGCCATGTGCTGCATTGAGGTGTCTGCCTCTGTCCGTTAAGTTCGTTAAATATTTCGCTTCAATGTGCAAAACACCATATCCATAGCACAGGTGATGGCAAAGAAGATAAGAAAAGAAGAAGAGAAGATAAGAGAGATAGAGACGAGATAAAAGTCACTACCATAAGTCATAGAAAAAGCATCAATCGTATCATGAGGGGTAGTAGCGTGCGTGAATCTCAGTATCTTGGAGTACTAGACAAGCTAGGTTTGAAAGCATGTTAAAGTCCAATCCCACCGTTATGCCACCAGTGTTACACTCCAGGGTTTGGAGTTACATAGACAAACACACAGAATGAAGATGAGGCTGAGACCAGTTTGTTGTATGATGTGTCTAGTTTTATTACATGTTAAAGGCTGAAGTCCAGTTCATCCTCTCTCGAGTCCAAGTCACCATTTTCTCTTGCCTGGTTGGCTGCTCTTATATAGGGTTTTGGGGGTTTACATTATTACATAAAACACAGATTACAGCAAGAGCTCATAATAAGTATGCTAAGGTCAGATAAAATTAGCAACATCTCAATTAGCCATACTTAGCATGTTGTGTTTCTAGGTCAACCAATTAGCTACCTAAATACAATTAGCCATCGTTAGCATGTATGTTTCTAGGTAATAATTAGCAGGGAGATTACATCTTTTTTTATTGGGTCAATTAGCTAGCTTAGCAAGAGTCCTTGGCCTAGAAGTTTATCCTGCCAAGCAATTAGCAAGTGTACATAGCTCGAGGGACTTAAGCCAAGTGTGCTTAGCTAGGGAATTAGCAAGTGAGCTTAGCTAGGGACTAGCAAGTATCAATAAACTATGAGCTAGACCAATTAGAGAGACTTAGCTGACCGTGCTAGTGAGACTTAGTTAGCTAAGTAAATTAGGGAAGCTAACTGAACCTGATGCTGACATTAGCATGTGCTTAGCTGGAATTGCAAGTATCGATAAACTAGGAGCTAGCCTAATTGAGAGACTTAGCATGACCTTGTAGTGAGACTTTAGTTAGCGAAGTACATTAAGGAAGCTAATGACCATTATGCTAATAGTGGGCACCATGTCATGAAAATGATTTGTAGGGGACTAACAATAACCATCCCCACTTAATGATTGGCACTTTAAAATTTTCAACAAATGTCACACTTTGGGACCGAACTTCACGGACATACCCAGTTATACATTTATAGAAGGAAATGTGATGAGGAATTCTAATCTGAGAGAAAATAGGTAGGCAATGGGGGGTGAGATATGGCCCTTACAAGAAAATATTTGTGTTCCTGAAAGTAAAATGTTTTCAACCATAAAGTGCTTCTTACTCACCCTACCCAAATTTTTAGTGGCATATTTGAATTCCTCATGAAATTTCCTTTTTAGAAAATGTATACTTGTTGTATAGGTAGGGTTGAATACTTTGATTTGATGATAACTTGAAGCTCGATAGATTGAGTTTCTTTCAGATCACGCAATGTAACGCTATGGGTGGCGAGTTCCAGACACATGGCCATTATAGAAATTCCAAGATCTTGCCTTCATTTGGAAAATTGCGCTGCTCTTCCCCTCATTTGGGGGAAGTTGGCTGCCTCCTAACACGGATGCAGGCTTGCATTCTCTTTTCCATTTCCATAATCGACTTCTAATCATTCATTGAGTCATAGGATTGCTTGCAAAGGCAGCGTTTATGCTGTTGCCCCGGAAGATCCCCAGATTGACTCCGCTAGACGTCGCCCTAGGGAAAATAATTAAGGCAGGGGAACCACCAGCAAACTTGCCAGTAACTTCGGCAATGAATCCTGCCTTTGCAAGCATCCGAAGGACATGAATGATTAGAAGTCAATATGAAATGGAAAAGGGAGCGCAAGCCTGCCTCCGACTTAATGGGATTCGATGGCAGCAAGTGGGGGGGTGGGGTGGGGGTTGGGTGGGGGTGCAGAGGCGCAGTGTAAAGCGGAATGAGGCAAGATCTTGGAATATTACTAATTGCAACCAACCTTTTCAAATTAGAACTGGTCGTACAAAAAACATGAACGAAGATGTGCTCGGAAAAGTTTTTGTGTTGTATTGCCAAACCACCCCAAAGACAGCTTAGAACAGCAACAATCCGTGGCTAAAAATGAAAAAATGGTTACAATTTTCAAACGGCATAACTTCGGTCAATATGCGAAACCTTTGAACAAGATGTTTTTTCCGGCTGTCGGAAAACCCAATGAAAATGACAACTTTTCAGATTTTTGTGTATTTGTATGGTTTACTTCTCTCTGCTAGTCGTGAATATAGCAGGGCGCTTCGAGGTGGTTTTTGGACACCGGTTTACTAGGTCATGTTGGTACTACAGTTTTGTATCAATGTGAAGAGAAAAGCGGATCCATTGATCAAAACTATGTATCAGGCGCTTAATAACAAATCTTGGAGGGGTGGAAGCCACACTAGGTAAAGGTGTTTGCAACTAGATTGGTAAGATTTTTTGATGAAAAATTACAAATGGATTTTCGTAAGTAAAAAGCAAAAACCCAACGGTTGAAAAATTTATTATTTCTGGGACAGTCCCTGGACTTTGTACTCTACCAGTTTCAGGGAGACAAATTACTGCCCCGTAGAAAAACGTCAATTTAAAGTGACCAGATTTTTACGGATGCAAATCTCAAATTTCACTGGTGGATTGATTGTAGACCACCTATCGAGAACGTTTCGAAGTTTACCAGACAAAACAAGTACAAAAAAAAAATACCGCAAAACCTTTGTTTTGAAGCTGCTAGATCGTAATTGTTCCCGATAGAAAACCACTGCTTTGACTTTCTGTCCGTGCACGACCAAGAAAATATTATCATCGTATTACATAAAGACGGCATAGATTCGGCTTATTCACTTCATGCGTATCTCTAATACAATTGATTAAGCATTTCCAAATAGCCAAAAACAGGTTTCGACCAGGAATGGTGGTGCGTTTCTGGAAAGTTGTTCTAGCCCTTTAAAAGAAATGTTTTTGTGTTCAAAAAATTTCACTATTTTACATGTTTACACATAGAAACACCGAGCGAAGACACCATTTTTGTGTCGCCTGCCCTGACACATAGGGATCACTCACTTTGTCCACTGTTGTTTGTGGTGTCTGTTGTTGATGACGTCTGTTGTCTGTGTTGTGTAAAAAGGGTTAAAATGCATGTAAATCCACATAATTTTGATGATTTAACCAAACTTTGGTCAAAGGGTGCAAGCACATGACATCCACCACTGTTGTGAGGTCAAAGGTCACATGCCAAGTTCAAAGGTCATGTGAAGGTCAAGTGTAAAATAGGCTGACAATGTAAAATTGTACCTCCTATGAAAAGTTGAAGTTTCAATTGGAACCAAACTTGATCATAGGTGAAACATGGGATCCCTCATTTGTTGGCTGAGGTCAAAGGTCACCTATCAAGGTCAAGGTCCTGTTAGGCCTAGTCATTCCCTAACCGCGACGGCAGGCAAAACATGCGGTCCGAGGACCCGATATATTTTTAACTCTGCATTTAGAACAATGACATTCCTGCAATATTAGGTTCATCGTGCAAATTAATCAAAAGATATATATTTAACAATAGAAATTAGGTATTGAAATAACAAAAAAGCCGAAATTGGCAATCCAGGCCAATGTTAATCTAGAAACGCTAGTATGTGTGAGGGAAATCATTCCACCAAGTTTTGAAAAATTTTTCTATCCATACCATACCCATAGAAAAAAATATCAAGAGATTTCAAGAACCAATCTTCTTGACCTACGAAATGTCATGTGGTTTTTATCAACACTCTTAAATATGCCTTTTTAAGTTTTGCCCGCATAGTGACCAATGAATGTTACCTACCTTTTTTCATTGACTGCCAGCCCAAATAATGGGGCTATTTGATAAGTAAATCCGCTCGGCATGCGAGGACTAAGCACTTCAGATTCCTTCATCTGGCCGCTGCAGAGCCATTGGGGCCAGCTACACGGAAGCGCAGATCCAGATCGGATCCGTTTCCCCGAGATCCAGATCACGGGAGACCGTTTATAGAACTCTACACGGCGCAGTGAGTGCGAAAGTACGGCGACCTTTCGAAGCGTAAAGTGTACATATGCTACGCGTAACCGTGGTGATCGAGGAATACTTTACGCGTAACCTAAAAGTACGCGCTCAAAGTGCAGCGACACTAACCAAGCGTGTACACACCATGTACGCGTTGCAGATCTGGATCTTGCCCGTGTAGACGCAAACTGGATACGAGATCTGGATCCGATCTGGATCTGCGCTGCCGTGTAGATTGCCCCAAAGTTATCCATGCAGCTGAAAAGATTTCAGGTCTTATACCACCACCCCGATTTAATCTATTTTTGATGTGGAACACAAATTACCTGTCCTCTTTCACGAATAAATACATTTCGAGGTTCTACTGTGTGTTCAATTAACTTCGAAAAGGGAAACGAAGGTGACAAAAACTCATGGGAGTAAAGTTGATCAGCAAACTGCGACGGTGCAATCTCACATCTTTGTGCAGAACCAAACCCGAAACTTGCCGCGTAACCCCATTTCTTTTCATTTTACCGCGTTATTAGCAGATATCAAAAAATCATCACCTATGTGAAATGCAGGTAAACTGGTGCCGAACAAAATTTTAAATTGAATACAAGAGGTTCAACTTGCCAAAGAACATTTTTTCATGATTTGTGTTCATCTTGGTTCCTTTTAATTTAATGATGAAATATACGGTCAGTTTTTGAACTCGCAGAAGTTCTAGATTTATTTCATCGTGAGCGGGGCTGCAGCTCATCTAAATCGGGTGGTGATAAAAAAATAAACCTGAAAACTTCTCAACGTCATGGACAATAACAATGGCTTTTACGGCGGTCCGGAAGTACGTAATCCTGTTTCTAAAATTGAAAAAAAAAGTTGGCGTAAATTGAAACCAGTGTTTAAAATTCTCAAGACTGGAAAATAAAGGCATTGTGGGAAAAACGGATGCGACCGTAGCGATTGCGTGTTAAAGGGGGATGGCCCGATTTAAGGATATGAAGTTTTCATCTTGATAGATTGGCCTTTACTCCAAAACCCCATCTGTAAAGTTTCGAGCCGATATTTCAATCCTTGTTGTTGCGAGAGCTAAAAACGTGATTTTGTAAGCCCCCATAGAGTACTGTGTAAAATTAATATTGGTCGACCAAAATGGGGCACATTTTCGCTCATAACTTCCAAACCAAGCATCCCTTGGCTCTAAGGTTTCACAAGGTAAATGAGAAAAATAGTAGCTTTCTTCTGATACCAAAATGTTGACCACTTCCGGTAAAATCCGGGGCTTCTGGGGACGAGGCTATTAGCGATCGGGCCATGGACCTTTAATTTTTCCGTGTCTACGTTCATTTTTCTCGCTAGGTTCTTTAGGTTCAGACCCAATTACGATACTCAAAATAAAACGTAGTAACGGACCCTCTGATGCAAAAACATCCATAGAAACCCTTCGTTTTCCGGAGATATTTGATGGTTACATTTACGACGGACTGATGACGTTAATCTCTCGCAGTACCAATTTAGATAATCTTTCGCAGTCTGTGACACAGACTACACCGTGGGAAATACTTACCGGACCGCCGCAAATGGCTCTGCAGGTCCTATGCATAACGAACGGATTTACTTATCAATAGCGCCATTATTTGCTGGAGTCAATGGAACGTGGTGTACATCCGTTGGCCACTGATATTCAGGGGAAACAAGAGATGACATTCAATTCATTTTCAAGAAATGTGCACATACTAGACGCGATAACACGCGTAGAACTGATTTTTCATAATTTTAGAGATTTAGAAAAAATTACGTACTTCCAAGGGGTGCGTCACCTTTATAAACGCTGAGATCTGCCCGCTAGCCGAAATGTAGGTCCAATGATACAAAGGATATCGCCGGAAAGGAATGAAGGACGCCCTCTATAGTTTTAAATGAGAACGGATGAATTTGAAACGTTCCGCATTATAAAGCCACATGCTCAAAGTTTCAAAGTAATACACTTTACATTAATTCCCAAAAAGTCGCTTTTATGTAAAATTATAATACAGGCTTCAATGCAGTGCGTCAACTGAGTTTTTTCTACCAAGTCTCCTAATTTCTGACAGAAAAATCCTCTTATGTGCATCCGCTCTGAACTCGTTATCAACACCCCTGCTGGCTTGAAAAGCAGAAAGAGATTTTGTGATGGGGGAGTGTCCGCAGTAGGTGAAGTCATGCAAATAAAATGTTTCGCCCTTAATTCAAGTGCCGTAAAAATTGTAGTTGGAATTAAATTTGAACAAATTTGCCAGCAGACAAAGTGTTCCTTATGCTGACCACACTATACTCCCCTATGCAGTGACTAAGATCCCATGGCATTTTGCCGACTTTTACAGTAAAAAAAGCTTTTAGAAGATGGTGAGGAGTTCAAGCACCATTTTTTTTTAAAGAACTAGTGACCCCATTATAGATGTTTCATGTGAGAAGATAATACACTTAATCATGAACTTGTTTTCCCCATTTTCTTCAGCGTGAATGCATCTCAGTCCATGTTGGCCAAGCCGGTGTGCAGATGGGCAATGCATGCTGGGAGTTATATTGCCTTGAGCATGGCATCCAGCCTGACGGTCAAATGCCCAGCGACAAGACCATCGGAGGAGGCGACGACTCCTTCAACACTTTCTTCAGCGAGACAGGTGCCGGTAAACACGTCCCACGTGCAGTATTTGTTGACTTGGAACCTACCGTTGTTGGTAAGTCTTGAGTAGTGAAATAATTAGAACTCGTGCAAATCACTAAGTAATTTTAAAGCATGATATCTCCAGGTTTTGCCCCTGAATGTCTTCAGTATTGAATAACGTCAACAGGCGTCTCTCAAAGCTAGTTTTGCGATAGACCTACAATCTTGGAAAAAATTAGTTGGAACACCTAACACGATTGTATCAAATGCTTGCCGTGATCACATCGTAGGTCCCTAACCCAAAAGTCAGTTCAATTGCAAGCCTGAACGTTCATTCGACCTTTCCCTAAAAAAAAAAAAAAAAAAAAAAAAAAAAAATATGTTGGGGTGTGTGCCAAGGCTGCTGATGACATGAACAACATTCTTTCGGGGGAGAACGGGGGAATTTTTTCAAAACCTACCACAAGTGTTCCAACATTTTTTTCCAAGATTGTAGTTCAATTTAGGAGTGATATACAAACCGTTAATTGCGCCCACCATTTTGCCTTTTTAGGTTAACAATATACTAAGTAGCCTTAAATCCTAACCACACCAATGAACTTTCCTTGCTAAAAACGCTAAGAACATTGTCAAAGCTTTCAAGCTAATTGTTTCACATCCTTTTCGGTCACTTTAGCAAAAAATGTAGCACCTTCACCATTCGGCTATGCCGTCAAAGTCAACAGGTTGGGGAGGACCGGTTGCCACCCGAGAATAATTGCATGGTACATCCTGAAAATGTTATGCACAGTATTAAGAATTTTTGTAGAAAATTAGTCATTTAGAGCCGAAAACCGCATAATTCGATGTTCGTACCCTTTTGGTGCAAAATTGGATTTTAACTCATCCTGGGCCTGTACATGTTGAAATATACCATTTTGACGACTTGCGGACGTTGTCATTGTGACGTCATAGTTCCATTATGTCATGACTCATTTTGGTATTAATGGAAAGAGGACCATAGCTGTCCACTGGTACCAAAATCATAGGCATTATGTGCTTTTATAACAAACGGGAACCCATCTCCCTTCCCGTTTTTCAGTTAGAATTTAGTAAGTTTCTAGAGTAAATCGTGGTGCAAAAAATAGGACGTTCAACAATGCCGTAAGAAATATAAATTAAGGTGGATAATTTTTTTTATTCACATCGTACACAACAACGTATCCATATAAATGATTACTATTAAGGTGGAACATTGCATAGATTTCAGCATTTTGGGTAGTTCCATGTAATACAAAGGTAACTGAATAAGCACGTCTCGGAACTTTTACGAGATATCTTGGTGTCCATGTATCCATAACATGCTGTCAATTGACAATTTACGCGAGAATTTAATTTAGTCTGATCTATTGAATAACGATTTCAAGAACCTGACAGAGGAATTTTGACAGGATCATTTCCCTACTTCACCCCTGCGCTGACACGTCACAAAGTTGATTGAAAAGGTCCTGGAAAATGCAACTGGATTTTTTTAATTCCTTAGACAACTTGTAAAATTAATAACGTAGTTTTCTTAGTCAAAAACACGCCCATGTTAATATTTTGTTGCCTAAACCCGGCCCAGCTCTTTTCATTAATAATTTAAACAAATTGACATTTGGCTGCGAAGCGCTCCCACTCAAAAGAAAAATGAAAAGCAAATACAAGTTATTCAAGATCTGGGTGTATTGTGTTCAGCGAGAGCATTTCATATTTTGGCTTTTGACAACTAAAAGCATTTCGATTACGGTCTAAAATTGTTTTGACTTCTTTAACAAAGAAGTCCTTAAGACGAAATGTTTCCAAGGATGTCAAACGGTTAATTAAACCTTGAAAAAGTAGCTTCAAATTAAACGATTCCCTTTTTTAATACAGTTGGTCATTTTTATTTTCTCAGACGAGGTCCGTACAGGTACCTACCGTCAACTCTTCCACCCCGAGCAGCTGATCACCGGCAAGGAAGATGCCGCTAACAACTATGCCAGAGGACATTATACAGTCGGCAAAGAACTCATCGACCTGGTGTTAGACAGAATCAGGAAGCTGGTAAGGTTCTTTGCGCTGCTATAACATATCCATAAACTATGGCACAATTGCGTGTGCGTCGCCTACTATTTTCTTAACAAAAAGAACTAAGTAGTCCGAAAAGCCAAAAAGAAACGCAGATTTTGGTAGAAAAGAGAACGGCACTTTTGAGCAAAAACGGAACCTCACAAGCCAAAAGTTTCAAAAATTTCTTTATGGAAATTTCAAACAGATGAAACAAATTTCATGTACATGTCAAATGATTATTAAATGAACTCGCGCTTCACTGGATCAATGTTGCATTGGTCATGGAAGTATGAATGTTCCGACGTTTATTGGTGGGGCGGAAGGTATGCCAAGGAGGATAGAAACAGACGAGCAAACAATGTTTCCTTCAAATGTTAAATTTTACCTCGCATGGCATAATTGAAGCAAGTGTCCCAACTAATTGTGACCAAGATGGCAGATTAAGTATGACGTTAGCTGGTCTTATATGAAAGTAAAACGGTCCATATACACCAGAGAAGAAATGGAACTACCTGATATATATTTGAACTATTTTTATTTTTTTCAGGCTGACCAATGCACCGGTCTTCAAGGTTTCCTCATCTTCCATAGCTTTGGCGGAGGCACTGGCTCTGGCTTCACATCTCTTCTTATGGAGCGTCTTTCAGTCGACTATGGCAAGAA
>JAMKCH010010667.1:0-28670 GCA_023653785.1 Ophioderma brevispina
TTTTGCTTCACGAAAATATTTTGTTAAAATGCCTACACCCAAATCAAGTTTTCAAAATAACAACAGTATGGTGAAAATAATCTCCATGTACTGATAAGACAATCCAAGATCAAAGTCAGGTTTTCAGGATTGTTTTTAAAATCGTAGAATCTGTAATTTTATTACTATATTTGGGTTACAATTTCATTGACCTTACATTATTAATGAAACAGAAAAATTGTCTTGTGGCGCCATTTTTGAAATCTTCCGATGCGGCTAGTTTTGAAATAATTGGCAGGCAGTGATTTGGAATTATCATCATAGTACATGCAATGCTACCATTTTTAGACGGCTTAATTACTGGTATGCTGAGATTTTTAAGTCAAGTCTTAGATAGGGCGGCCATTTTGAAATCCAAGAGGTCGGCAAAGCTATTAGGAATACAAGTAAGTCAGTGCTGTTAATGGAATCACTGGTATCACAAATGGGTTTGCCACCAGTTTTAATCTTCCACGTTGCTCCCACGCCAAGATATAGGACATAACATAATTTAAAACGCGCCATTTTGAACTCAAGATGGCAGCCAACCAATCAGTTACAAGTAGACGGTGCTTTCAATGGAATACCCTGTGTATCACAAAACATGTGTATTCCACCAATTTTAGCTCCTCTAAAGTTGCTCCTAAGCCAGATATAGGACACAAAAACTGAAAAATGGCGGCCATTTTGAAATCCAAATGGCCGACTGAAGGCGTGTTGAAAAAATGGCACCTAAGATTTGTTTGTGTTTTGAAATCAGCACCCCCAAATTGACAAGTAATCTAATAAAATCAATTTTGGCACAAAAATCCCCCGGGAAAACTAACAACTGTACTAAAGAAAATTTCAAATTTGTTTCAGCCCTTTGTCAGCCCCTCCTTGTCCCTTCATGCACCTAAACTCAGGCCTCCTGCCCCATCATGGCCAAAGAAAGACCTTGGACCCATTTTGCTAGTTTGAGTACCATGGTGCTAAAATGTGCCATATCTGCACTTTCATCATGACAAGATTTTTTCCTTTCCAATGTTTGGCGGAAATGTGAATATGGTATTGAGACTTTAAAATGCATAGAGCTGTCGTCCCTAAATGTAAATTTTAGAGTCAATGACCAAACCACTCATAATCTCAATAAAAGTGTATGTATTTCCCGTTTCTTGATAACTGCTGGCATATCATTGGATTCAAGTATATTTGATGTTTCTGCTACATTGCAACTTGTATCTGCTAGGTATAACGATATCACCCGATTCTTGGATTACATTTTTCAATCTCTTCAAAATAAATTTAAAAGAGGAAATTAAATGTTTAATTTTCTTTTGTTTTCTTATTTTTATGAAACTTGTAATTTTGTGGGAAAAAGCCTGTGAAAGCTGAAAATATGTTTTTGTGTTGCCCTGCCTTAAGGGTTATAGAGCGAATTAAAATAAGAGCGATTTTCTTAATTTTTGGAATATGGTATTTTAATGATTGTCGGTGACCCAAATCGGAAACTAATAAAAATGGGGGTTACCGATTTCGTTTTTGAGCTATATAGGCTATTCCAAAAGTGTATATTTCAATAAATGGACAGAGCCTATGGGAGGAAAACCGAAAAAATGTTGCTTTTTCCAGGCATAAAATCTAACAAAATCGAACCAATTTTTATTTTCTACTATGTTAGGGAACCGTTAGAAGATCTTTTCCGCGCCCCAATAAAAATTGGGGTCACCGACTTAATTTTCGAGAAAAAAACGGAATATAGGATCTAAAAATTGCAATTTTCGCTTCAAGTGCGGCCCTGTTTACTATGAACAAAAGCGCAGAGCTTGCGCATTGACGCACCAAGAACTAGCGCAAACCCCTGCCAAGTAAGCGTTCGGCAGAATGGCCTCTTGTTGAGGGCTCTTGTTGACATGCACGATTCATCTTGCTTCTTCACTGTGGTGGCGACTTTGTTTGGTCCTTTATTCATTTTGCACTTGGATTTTATCATTTTCATTTTTACTATAGGCCGCCCTGTTCGATTAATGCAAGCGGCCTATGTGAAAGACACAATGATAGAAAGCGAAGGCCAGATAGCACATTATAAGGCATGCGAATCGTGCTATTGTTGACAGCAAGAGCAGTCGAACATTGTGTTCAAATTAGGCACGCAGATAAGAGCCTACAATGACAAAATAACAATTAGGCATTCATGGCATGCAGGGATAATTGGATAACAGGATCTATTTTTATCGGATTATAATTTGTTTATTTTTTGCTTTTTTTAAGTTTTTTATTTTTTTCGGATTTAATTTGTTCCTATAAAAATCGGGTTCTTAAACTCACAAGTAATTCCATCTCTCTCTTCCTGGCTTCAGGCGAAAAAGTACTCTTTAGGCCTCCATACAAGGAACCTTCCAATACAACTACATTGTAGAAAGTAAAAGGCATGGCCTATTCTAGTTCCCTTTTTAAAAAATTTGTGAGATATTGGCTCCCACTCCACCCCCCACCTAGTAATATGAAAACGGTCCGGGAGCCGAGGAAAAAACTACAACTAACAAATACAAACCAAACATTACTCGCGGTGTGAACTTCATCGGTGCATGCACAGCGCACCTAAGAAAAGATGTCCTACGCTCCGACTGTGAATGCGTAAGTGGCCAGCGCAAAATGACACCACAGTTACGCAGAATGACGTTTCTCTTCAATTACCTCTATAACCCTTAAGGGCAGAAACAGAAGAAGGAAGAAAGACACACATAGGGATCACTTCCACTGTAGTCTGTTGTTGTTGATGTCTGTTGTCTGTTGTGAAAAGGGTTAACCATTTGCCTGTATATCCACATACTTTGATGGATTTAAAACCAAGATTTGGGTCACGAGTGCAACCTGACCTCCCCCATTTGTTGATGAGGTCAAAGGTCACTACCAAGGTCAAAGGTCATGTTAGGTCAAGTTGTAAAAATAGTCTGAAAATGTAAAATTAACCAACCGCCTTTGAAAAGTTGAAGTCAATTACAACCAATAGGTGCAACAGGGATCCCTCATTTCTGATGAGCCAAAGGATCACATAGCAAGGTCAAAGGTCATGTGAGGTCAGTTGTAAGATAGGCTGAAAATGGTAATAATGACCTCATTTGAAAAGTTGAAAGTGCCATTGGAACCAACTTGGTTTATTGGAGTTTACATGGAATCCCTCATTTGTTTATGAGGTCACAGGTCGCCGATCAAGGTCAAAGGTCAAAAGGTCATGTGAGGCCTTCATTCACAACCGCACGGCAGGCGACACAAAGCGGTCCGAGGACCGTGTATTGTTTTTTAAGATCATGGAAATCCTTAAAAGTGCTATTTTTTAAGCTGTTATTACCCTATTACCCCTACCACTGGAATAAATTTATGTGAACATCACTTATTCAGGGATGCAACCAGAGGGGATTTTGAACCAATCCCATAATACATTGCCATGTGCTTCTATTAATGGTACTGTACTGTACAAATATCAGTACTTAAGTCTAAAAGTTTTCAAGAAGCTTAAATACCACAAAACATTTTTATGATCATGATAACCAATTCCTTATAGGACATGGTTTCAGAATTGAACTGGGTTCTAGTGTCCAAAGTGTGAAAAAATTCATTTCGTATTCAAAAATAACCTGTTTAATTCCTTTTGTAAGATAGTCCTTTCTATGGTAAAATTGTTGGTAGATTACTGAATTTTTAATCGAAACCCTGTATCATACACATTTTGCTACAAAATATGGATTTGTGGCCGATTTTGTCCAAAATCACACGTTTTCTGGGTGACAAAAATGTTCACGTTACCACCTTTGAATACTTACAGAGTCTACAAAAATAAATTATATGACCTTCTATAATGTTAATATGTATAACTTAATGGATTCAAATATTTTGCTTATCAATCATTTTCATAATTTTCACACCAGAACCGTTCAAATTTGACATGTCCGTGACAACAAAACATTGAAAATTTAGCAACTTTTCACACTTATCAAACAAACCTTTTTCTTGTGCACATTGCATCCTTGAAGGAAGGGTCTACATGATGATTTCCTGTCCATTTTATGCAGAATTTAACCAGCTTTAAAATTGATAGCCTAACATGCTTCAATTCAAGTATAGGATAATTCTAAAAAAACAAAAATGTTTTCCCCTACCCCTTGATGTTTTCCAGTGGGCGTGAAAAAATTATAGTTGGTTTCGAGTAGAATTGGAAGAGAAAAACAGAAAACTAAAAGAAAATGAAGCAAGCTATAAAGGGGGGGGCCCCCCCCTTCAATTTAATCGATTATGTCCCAAAGGCAATCAGTCCCTACATAGTTATGTGTATTAACTTTGTTTCACCCTGTCCTAAATTTGATATTTTTTTTTTATCAATTGCGGAATCCAAATTTTACCACTTTCGGCATTTCGAGTTACCCCGCGAAAAAAAATTGAAAAAGGTGGACATTGTTTGAAAGTTAATCGATTATGCCCAAGACAACATTCCCAACAATAATAATAGTATTAAATTTTTGTCAAACTGCACAATATTTGAGAAATTTTGTTTATCAAAACAAGATGCAATTATCAGCAAAATAACCATAGGTTTCTATGGGACTCTGCATTGCGCAATACCCCAAAATGCGATTATCTCGTAACTCATTGGCAACATTTTGCATTTTTGACTTCAGATTTGGATTCTATACAAAATTTTAACATAGAAAACATGTTTTGTTTCCAATGTTAAAGCACCTTCACATTTTTTACACTTTTGGCAGTAAACCCTAGTCGAATCTGAAAACCAAGTCTTAAAGACACTATCATGAATTTGCTAAAATCAGCAAAATCGAAAAAAATCATCAAATCAATTTTTGCATTTATGTAACAAGTACAGGTAATCCTAACATACCTGGCAAATGATAAGACCCCAGAAGCAACCTAATAAGACGAATCAGAGATTTTATCCATTACTGTCCGTATCGGACACTTACTACCACACGTAATTGAATGGAGAATCCTATCTTGGAACACCTGCTGTGCCGTTTTCCATTCCTTTTCTGTCAATTCTACAGCTGGAAAATGTAATTATGAGAAGTCTCAGTACCTATCCTTTCACTTTGAGTCTATTTCTGCAAATTTCAATATTTTTTTCAAATCACTGATATGTCCTAAGAGTACTAGCACTATGTTTAGACTGGATTCCTTTTTTCAAAAAGCAACTAAGTCCAGAAGGCACTTTTTGTAAAAGCAATCAACCAGTGTTTTCTTCTATTTGGAAATTTTATGCTGATTTTCAAAATCTTGATCTTCGGTCCCCAAAGCTTTAATTTTTAGGGGAAGTGTGCATAATTTTGCATAAGTTCAATAATGGGCCCAGCCATTTTAAAATTTTGGTACATAACTCAAGATTTAAGGCTTGTAAAGACTTCTTTCTTGTGTCTATACATATGTTTCAGGGTCAGAGAATCACAACTGAACCAATCAGTTAAGGTATTAGATGCCCTTATATTGACAATTAATTTGCAATAATTTTTGAAATGGCGGCCATTTTGCATTTTTACAAATTAACTGTCAACACTGACCTTATTGCTATACGGGTCCCGTGCACCATGAGTTGGGAGCAAATCTGTGTTTACATGCTTAAACTACCAAATATTACACATGCTCACGTAAATGAGAGTAAGTCCATATTTTGTTTAGATAGCGTATAAAACACTTTATTGTTTAAAGCTAAAAATGTAAGGAATACAAATAGGCAACTTGTATGTGCATATCCAGGGTGCCACAAGTGTCAAATAGGTGGAAAAGTCGAAATTTTGATGTAAAAATTACAACATTTTGGGTGGCAGTCTAATTTGTTACCTTCAATTAACTCACGCTTAAACTGTTGTATGAAGTCAAAATTAATGCCACATAAGAACAAACAAAGAATGTATTTATCTTAATACATGGTTGCAGGGTTACAAAGATATTAAACCAAAAAAAATGTCAAAAGCCCGAATATAAGGAAAATCCTAGACTTAATTTACACATGCCCACCATAGGCACCTCAATCCATATGCACCACCCTCTCTGACCCCGACTGACTTCAAATTACGACACTCAAAAAGTAAGATAAGCACAAAATTGACTCTTGCTACCATATCAAAGCTAGATAAATTCCCATTAAAATGAAATATAACTCATCTGAAACCTAATCTTGGTTTCTTTATACAATAAAAAAAATGCTTAAAAATATTTGTGAAAAGGTAAACGCCACCCTCATTTTGTATACCCCAGAAAAACCATTGCGCATGACCATAACTAAAGATCTAATTTAATTCCTTGACCCTGAAAACATGTATAGACACAAGAATGAAGTACAAGCCATAAATCTTGAGTTATGTACAAAAATGTCAAAATGGCAGCCCATTTTGAATTTTTATGCAAATTAACTGTTAAGTTGACCTAAGGTAATAACTAATGATCTAATTGTATTCCTTAACCCTGAAAACATTTGTATAGACACAAGAATGAAGTAATTACAAGCCTTAAGTCTTGAGTTATGTACAAACAAACGTTAAAATGGCGGCCATTTTGAATTTATGCTAATTAGGCACATTTCCTCTAAAAATTCAGCTTGGGGACCAGACAATTTGGAATTAGCATAAAATTTTCATCTAAAAACACTAACCCAATTGCTTTTACTCAAAAATGCCTTCGTCATGTTGAAGGAGGCACTTTTTTGAGAAATGGAACCAGTCTAGTGGGCTAAAATGAGTGTAAAGTCAGGGTTTTCATGTGTTAAGAAAGGATTTTTGTGGGATCACATGACCTTGTTGAGAAAAATTTCCCAAAACTGGTGCATTGTGGGATTGACTCAATACACCCTCTGGGTAGCAACATTCAGTGATGATGACTTGCTCTGCTTCGATTACACAAATTAGTTAGCTTATGATGAATCAAATATGTAGCCTAACAACATATGGAAAACACCTCAAAGATTGTGAATAAAATTCTGAACACAATTAAAAGAACACCTTTAAAATAATGGTATCAAAATGTCAGGTTTGATGATGTGAAAGGTTGGGTCGAGGCTGAGTGAGGAGCGGGTAGTGCCCCTTTAATTGTCCAGAATGCAATGGTCGGAATAATACAAAAATGTATTCTGAATAAAATTTAAATCTATAAATATCAGAATGCATCTCATTGTCCCCGCTGAACTAAGTTTGAAATGGGGACTATAAAATGGGCTCCGTCCATATGAGAAAAATGATAACCCTGGAATTTCTGTGATAAAAATGTTAACCCTATCTGTCCGGAGCTGAATTAAAGGTGCAACAAGAGATTTCAAGTCATCCTTATTTTTGTGATATGTAGTGATTTCATATAAATAATAGATTCTCTACCTTTTATTTGGTTACAGAAATAACTTAAAATTAAAACAAAATGTGATTTGTATGCTTAAATATTTCAATAGAAAACATAGGCTGAATTTCGTATAGATACGAAATTAGAAATTTCACATTTTTTATACTAAAGAAACAGTTCTCAGCTTAATCCTTACAATCCTTATAATTCATTTGAATGTTATTTTGATCCAAAATTGTGGCTTACAAAATCAATTTTGCAGAAATGCATGCTGGGAAATTTCCCAGAATTCAACTGCATTGAAATTTGAATAAAAGTTTGTTGGCTATTAATTTTCATGATTGGAAATATGAACATTTTGTATAAAAATATCAACTTATGTGTTAAACTAAGAAATGGTATACATCATAGAGAAATTACGCCATATAGTATCTTAAAATTTATATTTTGTTGGTGTTTTTCAGGGACTGACTTTTAAAATAAGTTGGTGCTCGGTAAAAAGCTCTCCTTGTCATACCAGGGGGAGCTTTGAGGGGAGCTATTCATGGCACTCACCACTGATTTCCAGGGGTAGAGCAGAATCCCAAGGGGAGCTTTAAATTACTCTCCTACAAAGTGCTTAAGGAGAGCTGTAGGGGAGCTAAAAAAAAAAAAAAAAAAAAAGATGAAAATTTATGAATGAGACAGGGTTTGCTGAAAAGATCCATTACTAGTACATGCATGCGAAGCACACAAAAAAATTGCCATTTAGAAGCTAAAATCGTTAAATGTAATTGTAATTAGAACAAAATGTGTGCCAAGTGTACAGAAATTTACCAGTTTTAAACTATTATGGTAAAATATGAGGTAAAATATGCACAGGCATGAACATTGGGGGGAGGGATGATTCCCGGGGATGATTGTATTGACCATCCCCCCCTCATCAAGATGTTAGTTGTAGTTGGGTTGCTTGAAATTGCATTTTTGAACAGAAAAAAGATTTTCTCCTATTTCTAAAATACCTGTGAAGGAACCTACATTGCTCTCCCAAGACAAAGTATACATGCAACCTTCGATAGGCATAAAAGGTGGTTGTTCCGATTTATGTGTATTGTGTTCTCTATTTGATATGAGAGCCTGGCACTTGCACATACACCCCATCAAGTACCGTGGGAAACAAACTTGCGGTTTTGATGGTAGACGCAATAATGCATGTTGCAAAGCCCTATTCAATACTGTGCTAATAAAGTGGTTAACCACTAAAACGGCGGTTTTTTGTTTATATCTTGGGATTGAAATGGATTCAGGACGACAATGAGAAAAATACGGCCTTTCATCTGATATCAAAATCGATACTACTTCCGGGTAAATCAGGGGGGTCCCAAAGACGATCGGAACACGCCCCTTTAACTGAGAAATCTTGTGGGCTCAGCTGCATAGTAACAAAAATATTTTAGGTTATTAGTAAGATTACGGTGAGATCGGTAAAGATCACGTGCAGTGGTATGTGAAAGGTATGGATCAGAATTTAAATCTTCTATTAGGAAAATGTATTTTGTTACATGAGAGAAAATGTATAATTTAGAAAAAAATGCACGGGAAGAAAAATAACATGTGCTAAAAACTAAGAAATGGTACACATCTTTAAGAAATAAAGTCATATAGTATCTTATTATTTTTTTGCTGTTTTTGATGCAATTTGCAAGTACTGTACTGATCTGAGACTGAGTACAGTCCCATGTTCAGTTATAATCCCACCCTCAGTTTTGAAAGAATCTGAAGAATAGTAGAAATCCTATTTATAATCCCACCCCATAAGTTAATTGCTGGAAATCAATATATTATATGCAATTTTTTGGTACAAGCATGACTCTTTTGGAAGTTTCTTGTGATTTTTCTTTACAAAATTAATTAGATTTATACTTCAGTTCATTTAAAGGTCTTTGTTGATCACACACTTCATTTGACATTCAAAAATATCTGGAATAAGTTTAGCTCTGAAAAGGCTGACATCTTGATTCTTGTGTGTTTTATGTTAGGATGAAGATCCCATTATAATCCCACCCCCAAAATCCAAACTAATTTCAAGTTAAAAACATGTGGGACTATACTAGGGTCAGTACAGTAATTCAGAAGCCGATACAAAGCTTGTTTAGGCATGCGAGTTTCCAATCCCTTCAGTATATTTAGGTTATTAGCAAGATTACGATGAGATCGGTAAAGATCACGTGCAGTGGTATGTGAAAGGTATGGATCAGAATTTAAATCTTCTATTAAGAAAATGTATTTGGGGGTTTACATGTAGAAAATGTATTTAACTAAATGCCGGGGAAGAAAGTTTATAATGTTTTTTGGATGGACAGTTAATGTAAGAGGTGGATAAGTAATCATTTTGTGCATTTTTAAAGGTGCCATTGGGTGATTCTTTGCAACGTTCTGTTTATGTATGGTTCACTAGATATTCGTGAGAAAAGATTATTCCCAAAATTAAGTTGATTCCCCCTTTTCATAAACAAATTTCTGTAAATTAACAACTCCATAGCCCCTAATTTCTGTCAGCCCCTTGAGTTAAAATTGGTGTTATGACAAATTTACTCACTGCATTTCTTTGTGGGTTTAAAGCAGGGAATTAAGGTTTGGTTTGATTTGATTTACTTTTTATTTTGAAATTTTACTCATCTTCATCGGCTAAACTACCTTAATTATCAATTTTGGGACCACACAATAAGGCGGAACAAACTAATAATATAGGTATGAGGACCCGCAAATTGGTCAAATTTTTTGCCAGGAACTGTTCTCCAATAAAATCTGAGCTTAAAGGTGCAACGGAGATTTCAAGTCATCCTGATATTTGTCGTCTGATATGTAGTAACTTTAATGTAGATACACACGCAATAGATTCCCTATTTTATTTGGCTACACCAACAAATATCAAATGAAAACAAAAAGGTTGATTGTATTGCTTGTATTTCCATAGAAACATAGGCTGAATTCGTTTTGCTCCTATAGGAAATTAAAAATTTCCACAATTTTTGTACCAAAGGAACCTTTCTCAGCTTAATCCTTCAGATGTGGATATTAGGATAGAAAACTGTACATCAGAGCAAAAATCAGAAAACTTTCACATTTTTTAAGGGACACCTCTTATTTGAAATCTCTCCTCAATTGCCAACCTTTAACAATAGCATAACAATTTGTTTAGTATTTACAGAGGGTGTTTTTGAATCAATCCCAGAATGCATTGCAGCAAAGCATCCTATACTGTCCTGTACAAAAACTATGTCAGTACTTAGGGATAAAAGTGTTCCAAAAGTTTAAGAACCACAGGACATGATCATAAAATCGCGCTAAAAATTCCCTAAGTACTAATTAGTACAGTTTGTTCTGTTTTCCCGTGTGAATTTTTTGGGCCAAAATTATTTTATTAGCTACTTTTGTCAATTTTGGGGGCTGATTTCAACAATCTTAGGTGGCCATTTTTTTCAACCACGCCTTCAGTCGCCATTTTTGTATTTCAAAATGGCCGCCCTTTTCAGATTTTTTGTCCCCTCTATCTCGGTTGGAGCACTTAGTAGGAATTAAATTGGTGGCAATACCCATGTTTGTGATACCAGGGATTCCTTGAAAGCACACGTCCTTACTTGTAACTGATTGTTTGGGGCTGCCATCTTGAATTTCAAATGGGGCCGCCGTTTTTAAATTATGTTATGGTCACTATGATCTTGCGTGTGAGCAACGTGGACGAGTAAAACTGGTGGCAATACCCATGTTTGTGATACCAGTGATTCCATTAACAGCACTGACTTACTTGTACTAATTTAGCTTTGTGCCGCCATCGTGGGATTCAAAATGGCCGCCATATCTAATACACTTGGTTTTAAAATCTCAGCCTACCATAATAAAGCATTCTAAAATGGTGAGCAGGGCATTTACTATGATGATAATTCCAAATCACTGCATGCCAATTATTTCAAACTCGGCCGCCATGGAAGATTCAAAATGGCCGCCACAAGAACCATTTTTTATTTTTTCATTTACTAATGTAATGTCATGAAATGTAACCCAAATTCAGTATATAAATTACAGAATTTCTACTATTTTTAAACCTATCCTTGAAATACTGACTTTGATCTTGGATTGTCTTTTCAGAACATGAAGATTATTTCCATCCATACTGTGGTTTATTATTGGAAACTGTTTATTTGAGGTGTAGGATTAATCATAATATTATCGTGAATCAAAGAAGTTACTACTATCATGTTATTCACCTTTTTAGAGACACAAAAACTTTTATGTGTATCCTGCAAACTTGACTAAATGCGAAGAGGATATAATATTATTATATTTCTGATGATCTCACAAGCGTGAAACTCCGAGTAACACATACCGTTCCAGTAGGTTCACCAATTCATCGCGCTCTGCTTTAAAGCATTGAGCACTCTGCATGAAGATAGCCTCCTCGCCACGATTATATATATATAATATTTGCATTCCATCACAAGAAAAAAATCATAGGCTATTGAAATTCCACTAGAGGCTTACATGACTACATGGGTTAACCAGTACCTAGTCAGGATGAACTTAAGTTTTCTTTAGTGCATGTGTAGAGATTATACTCTGGAGGAAGAAAACTTAGCCATGGCAGGAAACTTAGTTATCCCTGATTTCATTGCTAGAGAATTAGATTGTATGCAGCGAAATCCAGCAACCTCATGAAGGAATAAGGCAAACCTGGTAACAATTTGTCTGCACGGTTTTCGACGTTCTCGTCCATGGACGACATATGATGATGATGTGTCAGGATAGCCTTCTGGAACATTTACGTTGGTAATGCAAAATTGTGTTACCAAAGTCACTAGTCATTTACAGAGGTTGTTCTTGGCAAATGTTCTGCATTTGCTGTTCTTGACATACACCATGCACAAAAAGTTTTCAAGAACATTTAACATGCTGTCTAGGCCGAAAACTATCCTCACGAAATTCTAGTGCGAATACACACCCATTGCATCCAAGCTTGAATCTAGGCTTTATCCACCTACCTCTTAGATATGCCTGCAATTTTTCCTCCCTATCAGTAGCTCAAAAGCGTGCAGACCTAGTAAGACCCTATATTTTACGTTTCGTTTCCAACTGCTGCACACCTTGCACGTATGCCAATTCTGCACTTCGCTTTTCCTTTTCCAGTGATGACTGTGAAGCTCGCCTGGAAGGCTGTTGCTTGAACACAAATCCATGAGGTAAATGAAGACGTCCGTGTGTGGCGAATATACATCTATATCCCTGATGTCTCCGTCAGTCTTGGACGCATCAAGTACATGCATTGGGATCAAGGTGTCAGCCTCCTCAATTGAGTGCTCACCAATATTGGAGCCATACACACCTGGTTTGTTGGAATACGTTGAGGATGCCAACTATAAGCTCTTGCTGCTATCTTCATATTCATGGAGTAGAGTTTTCCTCACGTAATCTGTCAGTTGAGACTTTGTTTCAATATGAGACAGCAGGGTTTTCAGTGCTACTAATTTGATATTAGTCGAAACTCTGATGTCAAACTTGACCGGATCCATGCCAGTAGACCTTTTGCCATGTGTCTGAGCTTTAAGTGAGTTATCAATATATAGCTGTCGAAGATATCACATCCTTCACCATACCCGGATACAATCTTACGGATGCTTCGAACAAAGGTGCTGGCGAAATAAGAGCTGTGTACCATTGCTGGACCTTTATTGATAACTCGAACAACTGCCATGGCGTCTATAATGCACAAATTGTATTTGATCTCCAACCCGCTTGATGTATCAGCCAGTGTTAAGTCTACCTAAGAGTCACTTGGTGGTTCCCTGTTAGACTCATTAATGACATGGACGAAAGTACTCTCGTCATTTGGGATTAGAAGAAGGCCATCGGAGGAGAAGAGTGATCTGCGAATAACAGAAAACTGATAAGCTGTTCCAATGTTTGGTCCACGAACAGATTTGTGAATGGAATGCCTGACATAGTGACCACGAAATCACCAGATTTTAGAGCTTCCCAAGTTTCTTGGGCAGTACACTTAAATATCTTTATTTGGGCAAGACAAATTGGTACAAGTCGAGTTTATTTATAGAGATCAGGAGCAAAGTAGTATTTGACTTGCTCCCCAAGGGCACCGAGACAAAGCTCCCACTCTCCCTTTCTACTTGCTGGAATCAAAGTAGACTCTCTACCTGTTTCATATAACTCAGAATTCTTTTGCCATCTGCGGAAGGTCTTGACCAAGTGCAGCTCGGATCTGATCTCTGAAGATTTACTTTACCTCTTCAAAGACACCCATCATATCTTCTTGTCTCATGTGGAGTTTGTGACATTTCAGGATTATGGTATACAAAGTTTTCTAGCTGCAAAGTTGCTTCAAAGAGGAGGTCATAGTAGACCATGATATTGGTTACATTGGGTACTCTACACCACGTTTAAAACACTTTCCAGTAAAGATTTGATGGATTGTCGATGGTGATTGGTGAATAAAGACCAGCTTCAGTGCTTATGGATTCAAGATACTTTGCGATAGCTGAAGTGAACAAAACAAGCACGGACTTCACCAACTCTCAAAGCCAGTTTCGGTTATTTTTCCTGTGTGAAGATTTGCAGTTCAAGTGCTCTTTCGTGCAAGTCCATATCAAGTGTTATGACAGCCTTTGTGTTGAGGACCTACAACAAAAGTTGGTATCCTTGAGCAAGTCAAAGCACTGTAGGCCTGTCGAGGGCAGTATAATCATGTGTAGGGCTCCTTAACAAACTGGTTCCCAAAAAATGATGGTCACTGATGATATCCCCGGGATAAATTTAATAAATCTGAACACTTCTGGCTTGTAGTACGCGGTAAAAGTAGATCGCAGGCTTTACAGTAGGCCTACGCGGATAAAAAGTCTTTCATACACAGAAATGTAAATCGGGGGGGAAGACCTTGTAGTTTCTCCCCTAAACTTTGCCCAATGTCCATCTGTGTCTCAATTGCTCCCCCCCTACGTCTTTGTGTATTTTTTTTATTTACTCATCAATTTAATTATTAATTTTGCTTTTTTTAAGTTTTTTAACTTTTTTAAAAATAAGTACTTACTTGGAAGTAAGTACTTACTTGGAAGCATTTAAGCACTCTAATTGTTACAACCATATCAGATTAACTTAAATAAGAAACAGCTCCATCCTAGAAGCAGGCCCCATGCAGTTTACGCAACGCCATATGTTTTAATTATCATCCCGTAAATTTAACAAAGCGCCGGCGCAGGTGAAATCGCACCGAGTCTGTTAGAATGGCATCTACTTCTTAGGCTTATCGGAATTATAAAATCGACAGATAACGGATTGTAAGATCGTCAGTTTCCCGTCTGACTACGTATAAATTTAAAATTGGCGGCCATATTGAAATTCGAGATGGGCGACTAAACCAAATTAGATACAAATAAGAAAATGCTTTTAATAGAATCCTTGGTCTCACAAGATGGGTATAGCCACCATTTTCACTTTTCTATTTTTCTCACAAGCCAAGATATGGGACAAATTGTACAATCATGTAATTGAAAAAGCGACCATTTTGAAATCAAGAGGCTGTTGGCCACCGCAAATTAGTGACAACGCAAGGCAATGCATTTTAATGGAATCTCTGGTATCATAAACTGGTTATTGGCCACCATTTCTTACTATTTCCTAAATCTGCTCATAAGCCGAGATACATGAACCTAACATAGTTTTGAAAATGTCGGCCTGTTGAATTCCAAGGGATGGCTGCACACCATCACTTACAAGTAAGAAATGCTTTCATAGGATTCCCTGGTTATCCCAAACAATGGGTATTGCCAACCATTTTTACCCCTCTAAAAAAGTTGCTCATAGCCCGAGATATAGGACAAAATATAATGAAAATGGTGGCCAATTTTGAAATTCAAAATGGCGATTGAAGACGTGGTTGAAAAAAATGGCACATAACTTTTTCAAATCAGCACCCCAAAATTGACAAAGTTGGCCAATAAAATCAATTTTGGCACCAAAATCCCAAGGGATCTAAATATCGTGAACATAATCAAACTATACTAAATGATTTGTGGGTGAAAAAGCATAGAATGTCAGTATTTTATATGTGTTAAGATAGGATTTTTGTTGTGGGATCACATGACCTGTTGAGGAAATTTCCCAAAACTGGTGCAATTGTGGTATTGACTCAATCACCCTCTGGTAATTTACCAAGTTTCATTTGAGGAAGTACTGTTCCTTAAGGTGAACGTTGTGAAAAAATATAATGAAGTCGAAATAGATATCTGCAGTTTCAATAAAGCAGTAATAATGATAATGCATGTATAGAGTGATGAATCACAGGTGAATATACCCACCTTGGAAAAGGTCACTACTATAATCATAGTAAAACTATTTTGGTATTAGTTTTGCAATGTTCCTGCTGAGCCTCTTATGCTAACAAAATTGCAAGACATATTGTGTTCTTTGGCGGTCAAAATCTACTTTTGTTAAATAAAACCCTCATTTCACACTGAATACGAGAGCTGTAAAGCATCGCAACTATGAACTTTTGCACAGCTGTTTGACCCCATGCAATTGTCTCTTTTATTTTTTAGAGCAATTTTAAGCAATGGCGACACAATTTTGAACAACTATAGGGGACGTGCATGAGCTATTACCTCCACAAAAATCAGAACAATCCATTCAGGAATCTTGCCATATAGGCCACAAAGGTCAGAATTTGGTATGTTCCAGCACCCTCTATGCCGCATTTCCCATAAAGAGACGCTATACTAAATTTTGTATGAAAAATCTTTTTTTGCCTGCAGGGGTGCAATTCATCAAATTTACACCAGGATATAGTTAGTGAATAAATAAACTTCAATTAGTTTGTCAAAAGGTTGGTCTTCCCGTTGAATATTTTTTTTGTTTGATTCTGGTTTTGTCATAATAAAATGAGACTTTCAAACAGCTTTGTTTGGCTGTCATGTTGTATGTTTTTTTCAGTCTCCGTCCTCTTGTTTCAAAGTTAAATGTCATTTTGGGATATCATTTGCATGATACAAAATTGTTTCTATGGGCATATAGAGCTTAGTTTATATTGTTTACATGTGTGTATGCCTGTACATGCTGTGGGTCTCAGAACTGGTTTGGGTTGGGACATGATCTCTCTTCAAAGGTCAGAAATAGGACCCATTTGGTCATATCTTAGTAATAACTAAGGTGACCTGTGGTAGCCATATCATAATGTTTCCTCAGCAGTTGTTTTAGAGATTCAGTGGTAAACCAAAAATATATACTATTCAGGTTTATTTTTCAGAAGGTTGACATAATCTCCTCTGTCCCTGGGATTTCTACCAGTGCAAAGACATGCAAAATTCACACTCAGAAGAAATGCATCCAAGAGAAAACATGCTATTCATCAGTACCAGGGCCCTATCAAGACTAGATTCTGAATTTCTAATTCAGTTAGAGCTTAATGTTTGGAGATGTTCATGAAAATGCAACACACCTTTAAAAAATTAGAAATGCCTACAGACAGAATGTAGTGTCTGCAGAAGGTAGAAACTCAATATTAGCAAAGACGACCTTGATACAGAATTACTAATTGCTTTTTGATGTCCAGACACTGTCAGTACAAGTTGTGTACAAGTAAGAGACAACCAGAGATTGTGTATCACAAGTAACGAGCTCAGCTAATTATGCTAATTCCATTCTTTCAATTATCCTCCTGACTCTGTCCAAAGCTGAGGTGGTGACGGAGACTAGGAGGTGATGCTAGTCTTGTTTTCCAGAGGTTCACTTCTGAATTAGACGCTTGTGAATTCTTTAAGTACACGTCCATGGTTATATATGTACAATATCCGTTTAGATTATTTTAGGAGAGAACATGTCCACATCGCTTCTATCACCTATGTTATAACTAATTTTCCTTAACCTATAACTGAATCTTTAAAATTTTCCTTACCTAAAAATTAACTCAGCAATATTGGGTGACAGCTGGCTTTAATAGCCTCATCACCCACTTCAACTCATGAAAGTTTAGATTTTGGTATCAGAAAAGAGCTAATAATTTCTCACAACCACATTTAGGGTGAAGAAGTGTTTTATTTAAATGGTATGAACAAAAATTTCCCCAAATGTTGTTGACCACACCATAATCACACATTGTCATGTGGGTGCAAGAAAGTCACATGTGCAATAGCTGCCATGTGATACATCTGTGTGATGCCACATATTAGAATGGCTCTGAACTTATCGTTACTTGAATCAGTAGCTCTCGAAATGGTTCTTCAGGTGACTGTGATGCCGAACAACCATTTCAAGAGCCACTGACCAAAGACTTGGCATAATAGTATGTTTGATAGGAATTTTTGATAAATGGCAGCTATTGCACTTAGACCTTCTTTCATTCACATGATGACTTATTTCCATGGCCTCATTTTTGCTTCTGATATATATCCAAACTTCTAGAGCAATTTAGCCAAAATTTGCATTCAGATCTTTTTGAGACTCCTAAACCAGACCTATAATTTCTAATTTTAGTCATCTGAATTCCACAGCCAATCCACTGTACAAACCAAGAGGAGATGGTGTTCTTCCCACATTGCATTTCTTCCAATACAATTTTTGCAGTGGTTTTCACATGAGTTTATAGTAACAAAAAGTACCTAAATGAACAGAACTCATCCCAAACTTAATATCAGTACTTTTGTCATTACAAACCCATGTGACAACCAGTGCAAAAAGTGTATTGAAAGAAATGCATTGTGGGAAGAATACTATACCTCGTCGTCGTGTATAATCCCCACATGTCAAGCCCTTTCCCCTTACCTTACGTGGGTCCCTTCTGATAGCTAGCTGGTGACAGCTGATGAGAGTAAAAGATGACCAGCAATTGCCATTTATTCCTTCAAGTGAAAATTCTCTGGAAAATTTCAATTTGAAACCCTGAGAAAAATATCTTGGATCGTCTGAATTGTTCAATTGCAGGAGAAAGAAAAATATGCTTTGTTACCAGTGCCCTTAACACATAGCAAAAATAATTTAGGAATCCATTCACAACACCCAAACAGAACCCTACTGCACAAATATGTCCTCATAATATACCATTTTATACTAGTTGAACAGTACAAAGGCCCATAGCAGGGGTGTCCGACCTGCGGCCCACAATATCTCAAATTTTCAGCCTTCTGTTATGTAAATGACCCACTTTTTGTGCCAATTTTGGTGTAGAAATGGGTCACTTTTTCAAAGTTTTTAAAAAATTGTTGAAAAATAGTCAAATTTCTTCAATCTGGAATCAAAATTTTCTAAACATTGTTGAAAAATTAGTCCAATTTTCTCAATCTGAAGCCAAGTTTTCCAAATTTGCTAAAAAGGTCGACATTCCTAGGACAAATGGCAAATTTGTGTGAATTTTGGCCCAAAATGTGCATCTCTGATATAGCTATAGATAACTTTTTCTGCAAAAATTGGCATAGATATGGGTTGTGTCTCTACCCAATCCAAACTTGAGACCGTGTGATTATTTGCTTGCAGCCCGCAATAGTTTTGGATTCAACCAATGTGGCCCCTGCGTCAAAAGGGTTGGACACCCCTGGCCTATAGTATAGATTTATAACTGTGTTTTGTGAATAGACCCCAAGCCACTAATCAAAATTACTATACAAGGCCAAGAAAATGAAAAGGTTTATCTCAGTTTCCCATGCACATTAATTTTGTTTAATTTTTTTGCCTTTTTACTACTTAAAATATTTAAACCATTAAGGAAAACAAAAGTTGACCATAAATGCAATAAAAACCTTTCCCATCCACATATTTTTTTGATTGACAGAAAAATGGATAAGAAAAGAACTATGGATAAGAAAAGAAAAAGGTTTGTCTCAGCTTCCCACTTGCATAGGTTTAATAATTGCATTTTAGCACTTCTAATGTTTTCAAGGGATTTGTTGCTTTTTAAACTTTTTTAAAATCAAGAAAAGAAAAAAAAGGCAGCCTCAAAATAGTAGGGCCAAAAATCAATTAAAAAAATTCTGCATCAGTACTGCCACCAGCTAGAAGTCAATAAAATGTACATACAAATTGTTTTCAAATAAGTGAAACAAATTTGTAATGTGGATTAATTGTAATTTATATATTCCAGGCATACCATTTAAAACCATTACAGGTTATGCTGTTTGTAGTAGTAGTAAATCCAAAGTTTTAAATCCAGTTTTGTCCCCGTGAATGAGGGTGGCCGGATTCACCTCACACTCGCAGCAACCGCCCTTGCTCCCTCCTTCCACTTCACCCGATTCAATGCATCCTCCATCCTCAACCCAACCCTCCTACTCTTCCTCCTCCACTTGCTTCTTCCAAGTCTTCTTTGGACATCTTCTCCTCAAACCACCCACCTCAAACTCAATAGCCCTTCTTAAAACATGCCCGTCATCCTTCCTCAGTACGTGCCCATACCAACGTACACTATTCGCCTTCGCCAAACGGTCCATCGCTTCCTCCAAACCCAACATCTGCATCAAGTCCTCGGTCTTCATCCTATCCATCAACTTCACACCACACATCGCTCTCATCATTGCTCTCTCTGTCCTCCTCAGAATCCCCATCTCATGTTTGCATTTATACAAAAATAAAACAGAGGGTCTGTGTAGGAGATAGCCCTATTGCATTTACATTCAGTTTCATAAATAGTTTGTGTTAAAACAGCAAATTACAAATCATGTATAAACCATCACCTCATATGTGATGTAAATCTGACTGTTTTATTCTTCAACCTCAGCCCTACATTCATGGCCCACTAGTTCATCTTTTAGTGTACCTGTTAAGTATCAGTTCATTAAGTGAATGCCTTAAAAATCTTTTACGTGTGTCTAAAACTGTTCGAAATGTATGCTAATTGATAGTTAGCATATAAGTGCATGCTAAAATAACACACTGTTTGTATGATTAGCAAATGCAAGCAATTAACACCCATCTATGCTGAATTATTCACAGACCATCGGTGAGTACTTTAACTGTTAAGAACCCATGAATCATGCAGAAGTTGTATGTAGAGGTGCATGGAACTCTGTGAGGCTCCAAAGCGGTTTTCACTTGGCCCAAGACTTGCCAACCAATACTGAGCAACTATTTTTCATACAGCATTTCTGATTGGCTAATTAAATCATATATTCAGTTGAATAACCAGTTGAAATGCAGCTTCCAAATTTTTAAGCTCTAGCCCTTTTGAGACCGACCATGCAATTCTTACCATGTTGCTGATGGGCTCCAAAAATCACACTTATAGCTCAATTGTGACCAAAGAGGCAGAAGTCCTCAAGAATGGGGTTAATATTGGCTGAAAGAAAGTCAGAATTTTGTAAATAAAATGTAAAAAACACCACTAAGTTGTAAAAAAACTAAGTGGCTATGGAACACACAATACAAGTGAAGACTACATCAGATTAAACTAAAGTTTTAGAAATTTAAGGCTGGTATTCTGAAAAAGAGTCTAACTTTAGACCTGGGTTTAAACCAGGGTTAGTCCACATGAGTGGACTTTTTTCCTTTCAACATACCCTGAAAGTTGAAAGTAACAGGTGAGAAAATTCCGTATGCTACATCTGAACCTAGAAACACCAGATCTTAGCTCCTCACTCAATCTACCCGCTGATGAAGAGACCAGTTGGGTCTCAAAATTATTTGGGAAACAAAAATTCTCTATCGGTGAGTGCAGTTGAAGTTTAAAACTCTTATTTATATGTTTACACCTGCACGTATGAACTTGCATTTATTTACTGACTGAAAATGTTTGGAAGGTTTATTGGACAACAAGTACAAAAGAAAGCCAAAACCTATTAGTTTTTAACTTGCCTGCTGTCGTAATTGGTCCAGTATAGAGAAGAATGCTGGATTATCTGTCGTACATGGCAGGAAATACTCAATCATCTTTTTATTACCTAAAGACAACTCTTTGGGGCTTATGATTTAATGCACTAATAAGGACAAAAAATGTTTGTCTCAGAAGAAATGTGAAAATGCAAATACGCGAATGTGCTTTTTTTTTTTTTTGAAAAATGCTAGTGTGAAATGTAGGATTTTTAATAAAATGCATTTTTGGTCCACATTTGTTCAATTTTTTTTGCCGTTTTGTGCCCGAAATTTCTGAAAATTAAATCTTTCAAGTGAGTAAAACCTATAAAAAATCGTGCTAAAACACCAATTTTAAACAAATGCATGTGGTCTTCTGAGACAAACTTTTTTTCTTGGCCTAAGCATTTTAAATATGCAACAAAAAGTGATTTTGGAAAAAAATGGAGCCATCTTTTTCTGAAAATGACCTCATGTCTCTTAAAGTTGCCAATCAAGAATATGAGGCCTCTTATACATTTTGTGCCATTGTACACTGAATCAAAGGTTACTGAGCAATTCAAAGACAACTATATTGCTTGCCCCAGGTGACAATCAAATATGGTAGCTACATATTTTGCTTTTAAATTTCTTTGTTATTTCCTGTTCATCTAGCACATTAAAATATGAATTGAAAAGGGGAAAATGCCACACAGTCTAACTCTTACATGCATTTCACACATCTACATAACAGCAACACTTAATTTCTGATATAATTTTCTATTTAATTTTCAATTTGCATAGTTGAAAAACCTAGGTTAAAAAGTGTTTCTAGTTTCAAAGGTATAGTTCATCATGTAAAATTCTGATGTAGTATAATACTCATCCCCCTTTAATGTGTATACAGGTATGCAGACAAGGAATCCAAACATGCATTAAGGTTAAATACTAGTTAACTCCTATTTCATATACACCTCTCTCAACCTTTCATATCAGTCAATTTGTATTTTTCTCAATTACCATTTAAGAAGTTCCTACATGATTGGGTATAATTTGTTTTCCTCGAGTTGGGCCCCCTGGGCAAAAGGAACCGAGGTGATTACAGGGCTGCCGAATTACATTACCAGATCACTATTACAAGCACAAGGAGTGAATTTATTAGACCTCATTCAGTGTCATCCCGTACAAAAACAATGTGCCTTTAAGAATAAATGCATTGGGGGAAAACTATACAAGTACGTGACTGTGAGACGAGAATAAGGAAAATTGGGGGAGTAAAAGAGGAGAGAAGTCAGAGTAACTCGAGGGTTTTATTGCAGCAGTGTCTCAAAATTTCAAGTAGGATAAAATGCAAAAAAGGATTTTGGTGAAAGTGCGGGATTGGGTTTTATGAAAATGCAGTCGTATGTTCTCTGATTAACAACGTAATTACACCACGGCTCAGGAACTGTAATTTTGTAAACAGGCTACTTGAACCTGGGAAGATTAACTTTGACGACTTGATCACCTCTCATCTGGAGTCTCGGCACTAGTCGGGGAACAGGAAGTGGGCAAGATTGATCCTCTTGAAATTTTGCTCCAAATTTGTAATCAACCCAGGCCACTTTTCCCCAGCCATAGACTGGCTGCATCGTTGGGTTTGCGATGGGGGGTGCCAAATTCATAGTTAGCATCAAGGTGGTGTGTGTACAGGATGCAAACTGGCAGGGGAGATAGAATTGAGAAAAAACTATGTGGAGGTTGTGTTGTGGAGAGGAAGGAAATAGCCTGTTTCATCAAGGCAACTTGTAATATTGCCAGTTAATATGGCTCTTCCTAGTTGAGCCTGCAGGCTTTGTTCTTATACCTGATTGTGGTGCCCTAAGCTCTTTGTGCTGGACTTGCACACTTTGTTTTTTCACCAGTCTACTTATTCTATCCTTAGATGTATGTGGAAACTCTAATACCTCTGTTCAGATTTTTTTTAGTGAAACATTATTCCGTCGCTGAAGTACCATCAGGACTAAGGTATTTGTAATCCAGCGGTGCACCCAGCCGACAGAGCAGCTCTTGTCGAATAGCAGCAGTGTTTTTGGCGGCAGTGCCACTCTGGTGGGATACGACGTTCAAAAAATGTGGATGTGTACGAGTGTGTTCAGTAAGTAGCCTTGTGTGTTGTATGGTGGGGAAATGGGAGTTTTATGTATAAGGCATGTAATAATGTTCTTCAGGGTTCACATTGATTAGTGTGCGTTTTGGCCGTCTATGACGAACTTGTCAAAGGTGGACGCACTTTGGTCTAGGTGGAGTAAAAGTTTGCGTCTTATGTGGACGCAAAAATATAGCCAATTTAAAAACTATACAAAATCACAGAGTTTGCTCTGGCCATGGTCACAATCGTGTATCATTTGCACTCAAACAAATAATTACTTCTGTTAACTATTAAATATATTTTTTTTTTTTTTTTTTAAAATTGACTGTATTACGTCTCTTTATCTAGTTCAATAACCCTCTCATGTCCCAAAGGGTTATTCATGAATATCAAGATACTCCAGTTCCTTTGGAGTTTAAGGTCATCAGGGTAATTACTTTACCAATATGCCCAGTCTAGTTTTGGAATTGGAGGTGTATGGATTGTTTGCAGTCAGAAGGTGCAAGTCATCCATAATTTTCTGTGATATTGTAGTGATTTCATATAGATTAGGACCCTTAATAGACTCCATGCGAACCTTTTATTTGGTTACAGAAATAACTTAATATGAAAACAAACACTGATTTGTATATGACTATTAATATAAAACATAGGCTGAGGCCTGAATTTCATATTTGCTCCTATAACGAACTTAGTTTCACATATATAAGTACCAAAGAACAACTTTTCAGCTTCACTTTGCAGATGGGGGATTTTTTGATAGAAAGCTTTACACCAAGTGCCAAAATCAGAATTTCACCTTTATTTTAAGGAACACCTGTTATTTGAAATCTCAGTTGCAAGGCCAACTCACGTTGCACCTTAAGTATTACAACAGTGCTAAACCTTGACACGCTATAATTCAAAGTTGACCGCACTTTCACACAGGGAAGGAAACAAATTGCGTCCACATTAGACGCACTTTTTCAAAACCTAGTGTGAACCTGATGTTCTTATATAGACTGGCACGAAAAGTAGATGTAATCAGAACATGGCATATTTTCTGAAAGGTTATTTTCCATCTTATTACAAAGTGGATCCCTCATGAGGACTAGAGGTGAACAAAATGGTGAAAATAGAACGATGTATATGGTAAATCTTATCAGCAAATAACAATTGTGTTATGCTCTTCTTGTACCTTGTGCTTTGTGGGAAATAATATAGATATATAAGGTAGTTGTGATTGAAGTGACATTTTTGATAAGACAGGAAATGAAAAAAAAACAAAACCAGTCATTAGTTTGTGATAGACTTTAAAAAAAATCTATGCTCAATAATATAGATAGAAGTCACAATGTCAGTTTAACTGATTAAGTTATCTATATGAGGTGGTACTTTTTGAGCTAGCAGGACCAATCTGATGATTTCCAAGACCTAAATATAAGAGTGGGGCATGCGTTTTCACTCCCTTACCCAACAAACCTGACAATTTCCGACTGACTCTCCCGGGGGGGCCACTTGTATTTAAAGGTGGATTATGATGCGCTGAACAAGGAAAAACGCGTAAAACAGGTGGCTTTTTTCCAACAGGCGATGTACGCGCGTACATCGTTTAGGGTGTCCCCAAAAAACAGCAAAATAGGAAAAAAGGGTATGTTTTTTCCTTAACCCTGAAATTGTCATGTTATATCTCATTAAGCAGGGATACAAAATCATCCAAAATATTGTAATCGGAACTTGGGAAGTAAGCAAAGCAAAAAAAAGGGTTAAATTAACGATTCAATACATTGCGTACTTGTTGAGGGTATCATAAATGATAAAATACTTGTTAGGGTATGTTTTAGCCTGATTTTTAGTCGGTGAAAATAGTGTTTAGGGGCCATTTTGAAAGTCAATGTTCACGCACATATCCACTTGAATTACAAGGGACCCCCGGGCGACTCTCAACCGCCTGGTCAGTATTTCTTGTTTTCGTCCTATAGCCAAATGTCCTGATGGAAATTTCTGGGAAAAAAAAAAAAAACAACAAAACTAACGCAGCAGTATCCATTTCAACAATGAATCTCCCAACTTCAAAAAACCCCGGACCAATCATCAGGCTTGCTGCAAGCAAGTGACCCGGAATGTTAACAATGTTTAAAACTCGAGTACAAGGGCTTCTTTTATTTGTAACGAAACTCCGTCAATTTAATCCTTGAATACTAGGGTGATGCAAGTGTGGGGAAAGCTCTGTTAACACTTTCCTTAAAATATAGGCAGGGATATGTAATGGTATTCATATATGCTAGGACACTTTTTTCTTTATTGAGAAGCATTTCTGATATTGAAAAATGAAACACATATTCCTGGTTATGGTTGAGCTTATGCCATCAGTTTGAGACGTAACAGTGTTCACCATATCAATTTGGGTTTGGATCCCATAAATACGATTTAACTCTCTCCAGACCACTCTTGTAACCGGGAAAATCAGCTCTACCTACTGGGAAAAAGAAAGGAAGGAAGGAAAGAGAAGAAAAGGGGAAGGAGGAGAGAAAGAGAAGGGAAAAGGGATGAAGGAAATGAGTGTGTGCGGGCGCCCAGACCGGCGTAGCGGCGTAGTTTCAGAATTTCAAACCGAATGGAAAAAAATATGGTCTACCCGTGAGCCGGAAAATTGGCGCCGGAAAAAAATCAGGAAACTTCTTGAGTCTTGCACACCAGGCCTCAGGTCGGGTTATGCCCCTGAGTTAGCGATATAAACAATAATTACCATATAACATATTTGTGTTGCTGATGACCCCGAGTGGACATGGTGCTCCTACCAATGAGGTTAGTAACTATATGAGAAGTGCACTTTCCCCAACTGTAAATAGGTCTGCCATCACAATAGGAGAGCATATCTTATCTTCAATGTTATGTTTAGTTCACCCATTCAAAATGTCCTGTGTATGTGCATTTAAGCAGCAGAGCTCTGACTAGGATTCGCAAAGGGGAGTCTAACTTAAGCCTGGGTTTAAACCAGTGTAGTCCTTCACGAGTTAGACCTTTGTTTCCCTTTCCACTTAATCCACTCGCCTCCAAAAGTGGAATGTAATGAGAGGGAAAATTCCTCAAGATGAGACGAATATCCCATCTGTGATGAGGAATTTTCTCACTATTCAGTACATTTTCAGAGTATGTTGAAAGGAAAAAAGTAATTGTCATGGAAGGACTGACCCTGGGTTATGGTTAAGACTCCCTTTGAGAATACCTGCCTAGATGCCAGGCTACTATAGTCGCTCCAAAATGGCGTTTTTGTTTTAAAGATTTTTTGTACGATTAAAAAAAATCATTTTTCAAGCTCATATTCAAAAATCACCATGAAATCTGCATTCAAATGAGTACAAACAAGCCTGTCTTAGGTCTATGAATTTTCAGATGATTTCCCAAATGAGTGCAGTCATGGGGAAGCCACCTCAAAGACCACGATTTATATGTTATAAACTTAGAGAAAGAATTTGCCAGGGTCAAAAGGAACTAAGATAACAACAAAATGGGAAGTCCAAAGTACAAAAAGTATGTTGTGTCAGACAGTTAGCTAGAAAGTAATATATTTATTACTCTTTCCCTGGAGATGGCCAAGCGCACGATAGTGTTTTGAAAAAAAAAACCCATGTGACGCCTTGGCCGGATTCGAACGGGTGACCTTAGTTATTACTGCCACGGCGCTCTAACCACTGAGCTATCAAGCAGGGTTGGTAGAAGAGCGATAGATTCACTATAGTGTTTGGTTCGAAAGGATGTCCGTCGCACTTTCCTAGCGGAGGAGCCATCAGAACTGTATATTTAACATATACGATTAATGTTTTGAAATTTAAACCTACTTAGTTCTCCAGGTAGACAAGGATGATATATTTATTAATCTTCCTGGAGATGGCCAGAGCCCGTATAGTGATTGAAAAAAAAAAAAAACCATGTCGCGGCGGATTCGACCGGCGACTTGTATTACATGCACGACGCTCTAACCGACTGAGCTATCAAGCCAGGGTTGTAGAAGAGCTATAGATATCATCTATAGGGGTAGTTCGAAAGGTGTCCTTCGCTTTCCTAGCGGATAGCATCAGACCTGTAATTAACATATACGATTTATATTGTTTTGAAATTTAAACTTACGTAGTTCTCCAGTAGACAAGGATGTATATAGTTATTAATCTTTTCCTGGAGATGGCCGCGCACGATCGTGTTGAAAAAAAAAAAACCAGTGCGCTTGGCGGATTCGAAACGCGACCTTCGTATTACATGCCACGCGCTCTAACCGACTGAGCTATCAGCAGGGTGAGAAGAGCGAAGATATTCCATCTATAGGTGGTAGGTTCGAAAGGGGTCTTCGCTTTCCTAGGGATAGCATCAGAAAAATGTATATTTAACATATACCATTATATTTGTTGGAAATTTTAAACTACTTAGTTCTCCAGTAGACAAGGATGTATGATATTTATTAATCTTCCCTGGAGATGGCCTGCCCACGAATAGGGTGTGAAAAAAACCCATGTGCGCTTGGCCGGATTCGAACCGGCGACCTTTCGTATACATGCACGACGCTCAACCGAAGACTATCAAGCAGGGTTGTAGAAGAGCGATAGATATCATCTATAGGGGTTAGGTTCGAAAGTGTCCTTCGCTTTCTAGCGGATTGCATCAAAACTGTAGAGTTAACATATATGATTATCATTTGTTTGAAATTTAAACTACTTAGTCTCCAGGTAGACAAGGATGTATATATTTATTAATCTTTCCCTGGAGAGGCCAGCGCACGATAGTGTTGAAAAAAAAAAAACCCATGTGCGCTTGGCCGGATTCGAAACCGGGACCTCGTATTACATGCCGACGCTCTAACCGACTGAGCTATCAAGCAGGGTTGGTGAAGGAGCGAAGATATCATCTGGTGTTAGGTCGAAAGGTGTCCTGCGCTTTCTAGCGGATAGCATCAAGAAACGGTATAGTTAACATATACGATTATTATTTGTTTTGAAATTAAAAATACTTAGTTCTCCCAGGTAGGGACAGGATGTATATGTTACTTGCGGGCTTAATACTGACTCTGACGTAGACTCAATATAAATTGCAGCCTCTCTGGGATGCAGAACCTCCAAATACACTCCCAAAATACTTACCAACCCAAAAGGGTGTGGTTCCACCGAGGGACATATTACCCAACTGCACCACGCCATTCCATCGTGCCTTCTCTATATTTGGACTTCTACCATAAGGTTGTTATTTTTCGTACTCTTAAGGTATTGATCTAAAGCGGGGTATTTTCAGGTCTTAGTGTTATTTTCACCTATATAGACCTTGCAGGTCTCCTTTTATACTCCCTCACCATGTTTTCCCTGTTTGGATGTATTTAGGTTGGGAGGAGCCTTTTTATTTGGTACTTTTTCCCGACGTTACGGTGCATAATTTGACACGTTGCGTT
>JAMKCH010010668.1:0-42253 GCA_023653785.1 Ophioderma brevispina
TGTCCGTGTGACTGAGTGTCCTACTACCCATCTGTCTATTGTCTTCTCCATTGGGTGCTGTAAGCATCATTTGTTTCAGCACTGTACCCAAATGACCCAAAAATCTTGAATACGACAAGAACGTGTCCTGAAGAGTATGACCTATTAGTAGTAAAGCCAACAACTATAAATTGTTCTTGCAAATTGTTTACGGATACAGGTTGTATGGATGTTATTACCACTTTATCATACACCCAATCTGATTTGTACAGATTTTGAGTTTGTGAGATACAATTAAGTACCTTCTAGTTACAATTAAGGGGTTGGATAGGGTGGTTTATGAGTGTATCTTAGGGTGGTTGTATCTTAGGGTGGTTTTGAGTGGTAGTTTAGGGTGAATCTTTAGGTAGGTTGCAGTGTATCTTAGGATGGTTTGAGTGTATCTTGGATCACCTACAGGCTGATTAAAAAAATAACCCAAAGTTTGAAGGTGATTTCAAACAATTTTACGGATAACAGATCCAGATTGTATGGATTTAATTTAGGATACACCCAATCTGATTTGTGCAGATTTTGTGTTTGTCATATATAAAAAGTACCTACTATTTGCTTTGAAGGGGTTGGATGGGATGATTTTGAGTGTATCTTAGGGTGGTTTTGAGTGTATCAAGGATTCTTGAGGAGGTTGCAATTGGACACTATTGTAAAGCGCCTGGCTCACGAGCAATTGTTTTTACTTTTGGGTTTTACCAATTCATAGCTTGACTCAAGCTACCCGATTCATATTAGTTCACTGGGATCTGAGATCCACAATACGATCAGATTAAGCTGGTAAAGGCCAAATTTAGTTATTTGGATTCGAGGCCAGAATTAAAGGTGCAACAAGAGATTTCACATAAAAGGTGTCCCTAAAATGTGAAAATTATGATTTTGGCACTAATGTAAAAGCTTTCTATAAAAATATCCCCATGTGAAAGGATAACCCTCGTCTACCAAGGGGGGGGGGGGTGTTCGCTACGTGTGCCGCCTGAAAATGCTAACTTTCGTAACAAAGCTTCTGAGGTAATCGTTCTCTCATCCTTTCCGGTCATTTCAGCGAAAAAAAAAATGTAGCACCATTCACCGGTTAGGGATTTATGCCGTCAAAGTCGAAGGGTTTGGGGGGGGGGGGGTTGCCATCCAAGGGATATATTTGGTGCATTTTGAAAATATCATCCCACAGTATGGCTCTAAAACTCTAGGTTTATGATAAAACTGCCCAAATTGCCATTAGAGCTGAAAACCGCGCGAATCCGCTATTTCTGCGATTTTTAGCGCACAAAATTGGATTTTCGCATATTTTCGTTGATTGAAATGTCCCAATTTGCCGACTCGCGAACTGTGACGTATGTAACGCCAACTAGGTATGTGGTACGTGTTTGGTATCAATGGAAAGAAGCGGATCATAGCTATTCAAATTGGTATCAAACAAAATCATAAGCATCGGGCTGCTTTTTAACAAAATTCCCGGGGGGGGGTGGTAACCACCACCCCTGGTAACCGTGTTACAAAAAAGGTTGGTAAGAAGAGGGTTAAACTGAGAATATTTTGGTACATAAATTATCAAATTGCTAATTTACTACATGCTAATTTTAGCCTATGTTTCATATTGAAATTAAGTAAATTAAAAGTGCCTTTTGTTTCCACTTTCAAGGCATTTCTGTGCCCAAATACAACTCAGGAAATCTATTGGGGGTCATATCTAGAAGAAATCACTGCACAATTATGACATAATATATGGAAGCCTAAAATTATCTAGTTGCACCTTTAATAAGGCTGCAGCCTATTAAAACTTGTTTTGCTGTCGAACTGTCACCTAATCCTGACACTGAGAATTTTTATATTGTTAAAGTAAAATGAAATTAAATACCATAAAATCAGAAGGGAAAAAGGTCATTAGAATTCCTAGCAATGAAGAATTTATGAAGTGATAAGTGATCACATGTCTTATTGCGAATGGACATCAATTATTGCTAGACTACCCCGTGGCCACGATGTTACACTAAATTTTGCAATAATATTCATCTGCCTACCTCAGTCACTCTCGTTTACATAATAGGTTTGTCAGTGCATGAATTTAATCTGAGATTCTCGGCAATAATAACGTGTGGCTGTGCCAAATGTATGTGTGTCAAAATAGTACATCGACACATGAATGGTTCAGTTGTACCACCCACCCCCTGTCCTTAGCGTTTTTGTTAAATATATTTTTCCGATAAGTGCGTCCCCCATAATTATCGCTTTGACCAGGCTCGAAACTTGAACCTTAATCTGAAAGACCTGCCCGCATACAAACATAGCCGTATGTAAAATAAGTTATGTTTACAAAAACCATTTTTGTGTGGCCTGCCCTAAGGCAGGAAGACACATAGGGATCACTTTGTCCACTGTTGTTGTTGATGTCTGTTGTTGTTGACGTCTGTTGTCTGTTGTTGTGAAAAAGCGTTAACATTTGCCTGTAATATCCTCATACTTTGATGGATTTAAACCAAACTTGGGTCATAGGTGCAACATGGCATCCCCCACTTGTTGATGAGGTCAAAGGTCACATGCCAAGGTCAAAGGTCATGTGAGGTCAAGTTGTGAAATAGGCTGAAAATGTAAAATTGACCTCATTTGAAAAATTGAAGTTCAATTGGAACCAAACTATCATGTTTTCTTTTTTCAAAGGTTTATTGTGGTATTTCAGTACATATCACGACAAACCTTTATTATGGTATTTCAAGATGCCATCCCAAAGTTTTGAAGCATTATACTTTTTTTAATTTGTCACCAAGCATTCAGAGAGAAGTGAGGCAATATGGACACCTCTGGCTGGTCTGCCACCTCAAAACAGTTTAGTTGTGGAAGTCAATATCCTATCATATTGTGTATCATAATGAAGTATTCGCTCATTTGTCTCAAAGACCCATCCGTGTTCATGATTGTATATATCACGAATACCCATGTTGAGAAATCCGCAATTGTTTGTGACTTTGTGACTTTTAAATATAAAAAAATAAAAATAAAATGGCAATCTAACATGACTAATTGTGGACAAAAATTATATAAATAATAGAAAATATGGTCTTACGTTCTTACGATCACGGCAGTCACGGACGTGATATTAATTGATTATAGACCCTATGCAATTACAAAACGTCATATGTTGATTAAAGGCAGAGTCCCCTCAGAGATTCTGAGAGGGGGGGCCCGCCCTCAATTTCCAAAAAAATCGGTTTTTTCATGTACACAATGCCTGTCCACATACTGATCACTGTTTGAAATACCTAAGCTTAAATCGAATTCCTTATATAGAAATCACAACCTTTGTTTTAAAAATTCCGATCCGGAATTTTTGTTATACACAGTTCCTATGGGGGACGTAATACTACACATACATGTTACGAATCAAAGAAAAATCAGATTCATCTCAAAATTAGTGGAATTGGTGCATTTTAGGTTACTATCTTTAGTTCTAGTGACTATTTTTCATGATTACACAAAAAAATAATATTTCGAATCTCTGAGTCCCACTTTAACGCTGTAGCCAAACATTAGTTACCCAATTACTCGCGCATGCGCCAGATTTATATAGCGAGATTATGGTAGCCTATGGTAACAAGAATTCATGCTTACGGCAGTAAAACATCAAGCCTAACGGATGTTAGAGACCAGACAGTCTAATTTCACATGGAACTGAGGGTGATTAGACATTTGAGCTTAAATAGCTACAAAATTTAGGTTTTCCTTGTAATTGGAAAGTTTTTTAATAAATTAATGTTTGAAAAATGCTTTGTACAGGGTAAGGGTACTCGTGTGAATAATGCGTTTTGAATGTATAATAACGTTCGAAATCTTGCAATGTGTCAGGAGCTAAGGAAGAGACTTTGGAACATGTTTCTGCCTGTGCTGGAAACATTGTTAAAATAAATCCCACAATGCGCTGCTCCGAAAGTAAAATTTTTTACACTTTTCGGAGAAGTCAAGAATTACCTTTTCAATGATATTTTTCAAGCACTTGAACAAATTTGCTATTTTAAACTCAAATACTGTAACAGACTTGAAAACCTAATATCCTGCAAATTTCCAATCGCAATGCGAAGAAACTTGAAAGTCTTGCTGCATCAATACAAATTCATGATACAGTTTATGTTGCAAAAGAAAAACCTGCATCTGATAATTTCCCTATGTAACATTAAGGGGCTTAGGCTGCGAATTCAACATGTTTTAATCTCAGTAAACATTGCCTCGAAACGACATGCTTCCTGTTCAGGAACTGTTTGCTGCTGTCCAAACGCAAGACCTGAGACTGGCTGGCATTCTCCAACCATAAACATCTGTGTGGAATATTGTACTGTGCCCGCAGCGTCTGCATGTTTCCCGCCATATTGTCAAGTAAAAAAAACACCTTTCCTGTTGTGACACTCGGCGCCATTCAAGTGTGCGGCAGCCCGCTATCCTCATGTAGGCCATGATACGTTCGGGATTAACGCTGATTTTTTCGTGCTTGCCTAACACTATCACTAGCGCGGGGATCACTTCAATCACTAACATGTTTACAATATTATGTAAACCTGGAAAAGCGTAATCCCCAAATGAAAAGAGTGCACATTATTTAGAAACATGAATAAAATGTCACTCTTCAATTTACTTCCAGAATGTCAGTGACCAATACGTACACGTAAACTCAAACGAACAATAGAGCTAATGATATTCAACAATCAAACCTAGAACCTCAGATTTTCTCACAGGGTATCGGGTCTGTACTGCCCCACTGTTGAAAGAGCTATAGTCCTCCTGCCTCATGATTTTAAAAAATGTAGGTCGCTGAATACCACTGTCTTTCTTGGTAAATTGATAGAAAGATGAATTTGTCCCTTTACATTTTCTTTTTCGATAACAAAAATTATTAATCATATGTCAAAGTTATAGACACACAGTAGAAATCTCTAAGATGTCTTTTATCGCGAACGACTAAAGCACCCGCCAATGCAGCAAGTGACATATCATTCGAATCTGTTCAAAGCTGGCAATGCATATACAACAATGGAGTCCAGATGGTAAAGAATGTGAAGTGTGTTCCGGCCGATTATTGAGTATCGATTAGCCCCATTGTTCGCTGAGCATGTCTGAGGTTAGTCTATCCATTGGTCAACTGATATTCTAAAAATACATTCGATTGACATTTTATTCATTTTTCTAATAAGGTGCACCCCTTTCATGTGGGCACAAAGCTTTTTCCCTTTAAACAATATTTTTTAATTTTAGTGAAGGAACTAAGTAATCCGTATTCCCCATGTCTGAGCACGATATTAATTAAAAGGCCAACATTGTAATCATGTACCATGGCCTAATGTTGTAGAGGTCAGTGTGTGTGCACCATCCTCGCGTACCTAAGCTCCATCTGTCTATCTTTATGCGTGCCCAGGTTCACATAACACAGTGTCTGTATGGACTGTGTGTCCTACCATCCATTTCCGTCTATTGTGTTCTACATTAGTGCTGAAGAATCATTTGTTTAGCACTGTACTCAAATGGCCTCGTCACAAGGTCATGGTTTATAGTCCGTACATGTTGCTATGGTAGCTAAGGACACTCTCTAATGGGAGACACTCAGTTTCTTTACACAGTTTATCACGGTATCATGAAACTAACTAGAGAGTCCCTTATGATGTACTATCCCACGACTACAGGCCATCTGTCTATTTGTGTCGCTGGTTTATCCTAAAAGTTACGTACAAGCTATAGGAACTAAGTTTGAGGGCACCCACATCCTATACCAGGACACCATTGGATTTGTATGGAAGAACTCCAGCTCCTCTTGCCTCGTCTCGTTCTTCGACTTATGGTACTTACCGTATCACCTGGTTTCAATTCGTCCGTGACTGAGAGTATCGATTAACAAAAATTATAACGTCGTTTTTCATTCAAAAACATAATATTTTATTAAAAAATAATCGAACATCTAATTGTTCTTTCTGAATCCGATCATTATGGTTTAAATGACAATTTATGACTGCGATAACCTATATAAAAAATCGTAATATGCGCAATACCCGTAAATTGTTTTAACAGTTTTAAACGAGGTAAGAACCAATAAAATTGCGTAAATTAGGTCTTATGACGGACTTCTTTATCGAATTTCAATAGAGCAGTCGATCTTGTGACCAACCACTGCACCTCAGGAATAAAAACTTTCGGTAGATAAGCTTAGATAGCATGTAGTATTTTAAACTTTAAATCTGACGAACAAGTGTCAAGACACATTCAACCCAGCCAAACCATTCTCTTTAACATGCCTTAAAAATGTGATTAATCTTCACACATTACGCAAATCAGTTAAACGATTAAAATCGTATAAAATTACGCCTAACCCCCTCACAGGAAAATATCGAAATATTTCATCCTAGATTACACTCTCGATATTGCACTTGGAAGAATAAAAACTCCAATTTTGTATCAAATTAGTTCAGGTTACATGCACAGCACTACAATAGAAGAATGTTAAAATCGTTTTACTATATTTTTAAGAAGAGGATATTGATGGTATATGGTGAAAACGGTGTTGAAACTAAAGCCCAAGTTAAGATATTTACAGAGAAATACATGCAGGGTTCCCTGAAGGCATGTGTCGTCTGTCATCGCGGTTTACGAATGGGTCAAATGTCACACATCTGTATACACGTCATATGAGTCTTGAACCAGTGTTTCTTCTGACCGATATGCAATTAATTGGCCAATAAGTACAAGAGTATGGATACAGATAGTGCAGGGTTACCATATTCACCGCACAGACACACTGACTCACATACTACTAAACTAAACCGTATGTGCCAGTTTGCTTATCAAAAGTAGTTTTTCCACACGTAAGTCTTTGGCAGTCGTGCATGTTTCATAAATTGGTACATGTACACGTATGTACAAGTTGGTCTACGCAGTCAAAGGGAAAAATTAGGTTTGGAAATAATATTGGACTTACTAACCTAGGGTATAGAATTCAAGCACAACATGATAATAAAAAGTTAATGTCGCGATGAAAGTCATTTCTTCTGTGGCAAGTTTAGCAAGTTTATTTATTTGTACGAAAAGCCTTTAACAAAAGGCACATGTACATAACATATTATAGAGTAGCACAACATGGTACAATAAATACATGCATGTATAACAAAATAACAAATGGCATATTTACATGAAAATGGAAGTTTTTTTTGCATGCATTAAAAATAAATGACGGGAAGAAAGATCATTAAATATTTTTCTTCACATGAGCCAAGAATCTACATAAATTTAAAAGCTCATTACCTTTTGAAATAAGTAATTGCCTTATTTATACCTGTACTGTCGCTTTGAATTGTGATTTTCAAATGAAAGACTAAAAGTTGCACCCAAGCCACTTCAAATGCAAAATTCCCGCCAGATGAAATCAATGTTATTCTTATGTAAATATCTATGTAAAGTATGTAATTCTGGTATCCTATTTTGTCAATTCAACAACTAAAATCTTCAAAAATTCATCCTTTATGCTATAGTTTAGGAATGTATTAAAACAATTTACTATATCTCCCCAAATCTGCGACATCTGCGTCTGAGAAAGTTTCAACTCTTTTTGGACCACTCTGTATGGCATTATAGTAGCTAATGACAAAAATGCATGTACACACCGATAAAAACACCCTTTTAACGGTGAAGCTACTGGCAGCTGGAATCCTGGTCCTTTACTGAAAATCTAATTGAAGCTCCCACTTATATCAATCCAGAGTGACAAATATGTCCACAAAGTCCTGTCGCATATGTCCACTTTTAGGAGCAAAGAGAATCTCTTGATTCCAAAACTAAAGCTCTTTTGGCTTCAAAAACGACAGCAAACTAACTAGCCTCATGCGGTAACAATTCAGAATTATAAACCCTTGAAGTAATACTGCTCTGATCTACCAACATCTGCAGATCAAAACTACTGGCAAAAATGTTATACTTGAGAGCTATGCTATTAGCATCATGTATAAACATCCTCTTACATTATTCAATTGGAGTTCACGTTAATGACATTGGAAACCACCTATAATGTTGCAATCTTGAATTTGCACCAAAGCTGTAAAATCCCCAACCTATTTATAGTAGTTTTTTCGCAATTTATTGCAGAGCTATTAGACCAATTAGGCCTATTTAGGTGTAGATACGACTTTATTGCAATCAAAATTGAATTTCTGTTGAGTGCAACAAAGTCGTAATTGGTAGATACGACTTTATTGCACTCAAATACGTCAGATACGTCATTTTATTTTTTTTATAAGCGATTGTTTTTAAAAAGGTGTGTAAATAAAAAAATGTCAAAAGTGCATTTTCATTTTTTTACCAAATTTAAGCTAATTTTGGCACAAAAAACTTTGACATATCAACAAAATGTAGTTACGACCTTCTTCCACTCAACATTATGCTCAGTACCTATTTTACACACCACCCCTCATAGTGTTACATATTTTTGCAGCCTATACTTCTAATTCCATACTAAATTTTGAAATTGCACTATTAAAAAAAATGATATCTATAAATACCGTTTATTGCCGTTCATTATTTAATCCGTAGGTGGGTCATACATCGTGGTTGAGGCTAAGTTAGAAGAGATATTGCATTCACTGGTGCCATAGGCAAGATTAACTCTTACAACAATCAATCTCCCCTGGCACAAACGGATTACTTGTATCGGTTTTTAACATTCAAAATAGTAGCTTAAAAGCGATCCCTAGATGATTCATTATTATGGCCAATGGAAACCATCCATTTGTGAATCCACCTGAAAGCCAGTACCTTGGGGACGTGCGGATTAGTTTGTCATTCTCGTGTATTTTGAGGTATCGGCCAAAACATGTTTGCATTTAGATTTTGCCAGTATTTTGGGTCATAGTTTCTCAAGACCGATAGCGGACTCATATTGGACTATTGAAGATAGAGAGATTTTACATAACAGGTGTCCCTAAAAATATGAAATTCTGATTTTTGCACCAATGTAAAGCTTTTTATCAAAAATGTCCCCATTTGAAAGGATTATGCTGAAATTTTTTTCTTTGGTACAAAAATTATGAAATTTCTAATTTCGTATAGGAGCAAATACTAAATTCAGCAGCCAATGTTTTATATTGAAATTAAGCAAATGAAAGTCGCCTTTTGTTTTCACTTTCAGGGCATTTCTGTAACCAAAGACAAAGTAAGAAACCCATTGGGGGTCTTATCTATATGAAATCACTACATATGACACAATATATGGGTGCCCGAAAATCTCTCGTTGCACCTTTAATTTGCAATAGCCATGGTCAGTTCATAATAAATGCGTGAGTATCACATGCAGTGCATATAATGACAACTCTATTCGCTGATGTAGTGCACGTTAGTATCCATTGGTAACTGGTTCACGCCTTGGCTCATGCACCTCTTCCGAATTATGATATGCCTTAGGATTTGTGTTATGATCAATGTGATCAGTGGCTCGAACCAAAGTTAGCGTGAGCCAGTTGATCTCGCAACGGTCTTATTTTTATTCCATCAGCGAATATTGATAATTACCTGGCTGTGTCGATTTCAGAATTCAATACCCCATGTTGGAGGTGTATACTCAAGACCAGTTGTGTCTTCCATAGGATGTATGGAATCTGAAATAGTGAATTTTCACAACTACGCATTTTTCAGTACAACCCGAATTTTGGACGGACAGATCTTTGCAATGGTCAAGCAAAAAACAAATTACTATATGCTACTTCTCACACGCCCTCAAATTTTCTCTATGTTGAGATTTTGATTATTATTTTCTTTTATTATTTTTGCTGATATCGATGACTGGTTACAGGTTTAGCACTCGTTTAAGAGCACTTGCATAAACAATTTAGTTTGTCGTATATGTCAAGAAATCGCAAACTATTCCTTACAGATTAAAGGTCCCAGGAAATGAGATGATAAACCTACTCCAAATCTTTATTGGGACATTCCATTCCGATAAAAAGAATACACTACCAGTGACATCATTAGTGAAACTATTGATTTTCAGTCAGTGCCATGAATAGATTCACACCAGTCACCTGGAATTTTCTATTACTCTCTGAAAAATCAATAGTTTCACTAATGATGTCATCACCAGCCCAAATATTGAATGCTTTCTAGTCCCTCCTTGTAGACTTGACACAAACCACATCAATTCTACTTGCATTTCCTGGGACCTTTAAAAGTGCTGTCAAAACAATGGTCCGTGACTTCGTGAGAAATATTACTGTGAATAGCACAGATCAATCTTGACAAATAAACTTGCGTAATGATGAGAGAAGTGATGTATTGTCTTAAATCAATACTCGCTCAACTAAGCAAAAAAAATCCTCAACACGGCCTATATTTCAATGCCTATTCGAATGTAGTTTATTTTTAAACCTTAAAGTAATTTCTTGTAAACAAATCTAACAATCTATTGGGGAAAAGGATTGTATAGGATTAGCTGTGTCATTTCACAACAACCATTATTAACAGAATAAATTCAATAGAATCATTATAAAGGCAAGCTTACGGGAGGTTTCAAGCACGTTGGCTACTGTGACAAGTTATAGGAACAAAGGAAAGGTCAATCACCATAGCATTGGGCTTGTGACGTTTGTAACATTTAGTATAAAAGGAAAATAAACTTGACAAATAATATATCGTTTGATACTTAGTAACCCTTTGAATCCTGCGGGTATTTATTTATCGTTCAGAGTTCCAAATTTGTCTTGTTTTTCCTTCACAAATGTCAAAATTATGCATCCCCATGACCATAATCAGGAAGCAGCAAGAAAATACATTAAAACGTGCAAACAAGGCATCCGATAAATCACTGACTTTTTATGTGTTATAACTTATACAAAATCTGCCGGGATTGTAAGGGTTAACGAGCTTATAATAATAGGTAACCGACGGAACAAAATCGTTTGTATTTTAAAGTACACACGAAAGACTGAATGACGATCTAGAGGTAAATCTAAATGTAAATAAGTACGTTAACTCGTAGTAGAAGAAGAACACAGTATAAATATGATATTTAAATCGTTATATACATTGTTCAAATAAAAGGCGCTTTCGCTTATACTTAATTGAATAAATTTGCTATTTAGTGTGGCGATAGAATATTTTTGATAATATTAAAGCTAGAGTCTCATTCTAAAATTGTATCAAATTCACTATGAAAGTTATTTATTAAAATAGTTTTCTAAAACGAATTGCAAATGTAGAGATTTGAATATGTATCGCCCCACCAATTCTTAATACTGGTTGTTGTCAGCAGCCTAATTGTATGACAATATTAGGTTTTAATTGATTTTATTCTTTCATTCACTCCATCAACTTTGCTTTCAATCTTTTCTTCTCTCCCGGTCCTGTCTTTCTTTTCGCCTTTTTCTCCATGTTAACATGTATGCGTTCAAACGAGTGCGATATTGTTTATAAAAGAATTAATTTCGTAAAATTTACTCCAAAACAATGCAAATTACACCAAAAGTGTGAGACAGCACTCCAAGCGATTGAAAAATCACTCAAAAATGAAATGTCAGTCCGCATTGCCTGGAGTGATAACCAGTGGCGTAACAGGCGGGGGGACAGGGGGGTAGCCCTCTGACCAGGAAAAATTGGCCTTTTGACCCCCCTGAGAGGGAAAATTTCCCCAAAACTGGGAAATTTGCCCCCTCAGAGCGGGTAGGCCCGTTACGCCACTGGTGATAACTCTTACTTAAATAGTGATCATTATAGGCAGTCTCTCTCTTATTTTTATCACTCTTTAAAGGTGGATTACCCGATCCTAATCCAATTTTTCATATGTTGTTTCTCCCTTACATGGAAGCATATCACCACAAATACTGCAAGTTAAAACTTGTTAGATCCCTTTGGCGGGGAGCAAATAAGCAAATGAGCTCATTAATATGCGCAAATAGTGATGACACAATGCATGGGCATTACTTGCATGCTTCACTACCCAGATACCATGAGTAAAGTGGGGGGACGAGGTTGTGGATTGGGTCACTCACCTTTAAATAGGAGAGATCACTCCTTAAATAAGAGTGATAACTGTAAGCAATTCTTAATGAGTGAAATTTCAAGTTTTAATAGTGATGTTCATTATTTTGGAGTGAATTTTAAGAATTTTACTCTTCTGGAGAGTAACATTCACTCTTTAAATGTAAGAGTCAAGATCTTTTTTTAAGAAGTAAACAAAAGATGCTTTCATCGTTAAATTAGTATTTGTGACATTGTGAAATGTGTTCTCTACATTTGATTATCCTTGAAATTGTGTTATGAATATGGCTTTACCATGCCATGAAAACAACTCCAAGTTCTTGCAAAATAAGAAATGTAAAAAAACCAAGTGCAGTAGTCTTTTATTGGCACATATTTGTATGTTTCCATGTATGATATATTATATTTCAAACATAAATCAGTATTTGTGTGGTAAATCATTATGGTTAGAGCTCTGTAACTGTAACTTTTTATTTTTAATGTTCATCTATTATGGACACATAAAGAGGGAGGGTGGCACAGAAACATATTCAAACAAATTGGAATGTACACATGCTGCAATCACTTCTACTCGCTATGAGCTAATAAAATCTCATATCCCATGGCGCAGTTCAATAGCTTTCATTCACCAGTGTATTGAGCAAATACACCCTCTATTCTTTTAGTATGATTTATGATACCCAGAATGTGCATGGTCAGCTGCTGTTAACATGTGCCCATCCAAGGCTACTGAACTGAACCTCTGCTAGATGAGCTTGCCTTACCTCATAGTGACTTTTGGTAAGCAATTTGTATGTTTACATTGTGTGAATATACCTTATTGACTGCTATAGCTGGTGGCAGTAGCATCACTGCCACCATTCATTGTACATCTGGCATGCTTGTAAGCAGAGTTGAAAAAAGCACAACATCTGCAACTCACATACCATTGCTTTTTGTTGTTTTCTATAGATATATTTAACGGTATTGATCTGACAGGTGCTTACACCCCAGCTGCATGTAACATTCATGGGAGCAATACCTATAAATAGTTTATCATTACCAAATTCGGAATTTATGTACATGCTAAATATTCAAATTGTTTTCAAATAAGTGCAAGTAATAGCTGGTGATTAAAGGTGCGTGTACCGATCGTCTTTGGGACCCCCTGATTCACCAGGAAGTAGTATCGATTTTGATATCAAATGAAAGGCCGTATTTTTCTGATTATCGTCCTGAAATTTGAGCCCTCAAATCCATTTCATTTCTACACAAAACCGTCGTTTCAATGGTTATCAATCAATATTAGCACAATATTGAATAGGGCTTTGCAAAATGCATTATTGCTTTTACCATCAAAACTGCAAGTTTGTTTCCCACGGTACTTGATGGGGCGTATGTGCAAGTGCAAGGCTCTCATATCAAGTACAGAACACAATAGACATAAATCGGAACAAGCACCTTTAAAGCATGATTTTATTTGAGTACGTTTGAATGTTTCAATGCTACAATCGCTCTTCAAACAATGGAATGCCTACAGCTGTCACATTTTGCATTTCAACTCCTTCTCTCTCTCATGAATTTCAAAATTTTAAATTGCTTAAATGTCTGGAAATCAGTTGAGAGATAAGAAACAAATGTGACCTCATAATGTGAGAAACAATTCCTCACCTAACGAAGATTTACTATCCAGGCACCTACTTAATTTCAAAGTGACTTAAATGAAGCACTGGCCTCAAATTATACTCTAAGTAAGTAACTTTGCAATAAAAAAAATCAATAAGAAAAGATATCATTGACGAGTCATAGACTCTGACCAAATCCCAGTTCAAGCAAGATTCCAATATATTTGTTTCAGGTAAAATATCAATACATGCAAATACAAAGCATAAAACAAATAAATATGTTGGAACTGCAATTATTCCATAGTTGTCAAATCAGTCAGAAATGACCAATTCACACTTTCCTCTTCAAGTATTTCAGCTGTATGGTGGAAATTTCAAATAACCTTGAAACTATGTACCTATGACAGAATGTTCTACTGACTGCATTTCATATATCCAAACTTTTTAGGAAATAGGTTTTTTCCTTCTGCTTTGGTTGAGTTCATATATCACCCCTTTATTACAAGTAGTATCATCATGAGATGGCCTTTAAAGTAAACAAAGGGTATTTCCAGGAAGTGAGAAATTTTAGGTATCAAGAAAGCAGAAATACGATAACAAATTATATGCAAGTTGTAGAACAAACGGGAAAAAATGCTGTAGTACTAACCGGGGGTTCGAATCCCTGTAGCAGCAAAGACACACACACACACACACACACACACACACACACACACACACACACACACACACATCTTAAGTTGATTGCCCCCCGGTTCAGCTAATAACTTCAACTTGAAAGCTGTAGATGCGCGGGTAATGAAAATAGGACATTATTAGCCAAGTATAAGTGGACACGTGATACCTTGTAGTTTTACGAAAACATCCTATCAAAATCGTCGTTAACATAGTTAGGGGTAATAACAGCCGAATATTATGTGAGGGAGATCCGTATGGTGTAATTTAATAGCACACAAAGATCGTTACCATTCACACGAATGGTACTCACCTCTCAGATGAACTCAGGTAATCGCTGTTTTCAGAACTCCTTTACGTCATCCATGGCGTCATTTGTTCCCAAACTCCTCTGTTTGGGCAAAATTTCTTACAAAAATAGATCCGACGGACATATTAATTTGTGTAATAGGTTATAGAATCATGGCACTATCGGACGATAAAATCCTTTTAAGTGCAACACGTTGATAAAACACACTGAAAAGGTCTTCCCTGTCTCAAGAGTAGAAAACCACGTATATATATCCAAATATTATATATCCTTGATAGAGTAGATGTGCTTAAAAAGGTTTCAAACTGGTGGTCGCCATGTTTATACAAAATTCCGCGTAGGTGTTATAAAATGTATATCATTTAAAGCTCATGAAAAATATACAGCTCTTTGATTGTCATCGTATATGTTAAGAATTGAAACGACATTAGGTAAATATACTTTCAGTGTCTGATATACAAAACTTTAATGAAGATGTAACAAGTGACTTATAAAAATATCCATTCCGCAAAATATTAATCCACTTTCTATTCCTCAGTTTTTGGTCGTTATCTTATTCATCCAATTCCGTTTTAAGGCATCATACAGGTATACCGATAGCTTGGTCGTCCAATCCTGGCAAAAAGCACATGGATGAAATTATGTAGGTCTATACTGTGTATTCCATTGCGGACATTTGAAAAAGTAGCCCTCGGCGGCGATTCATATCCCTCTGCGGAATCGCGCGCTGTGTTACAATTGGGAAATTGAGTTCCCTCGATACAACATCAATCTATGAACCCTTTTGCTGGTGACACCTCACGTTGCGTTCACGATACTTTTCCAATTTCATCCAGCACTTGAAATATGAGCACGCTACAAACCAAATAGGAAGACCAGCAGATACAAAAAAAAAATTCTATCAAAGGCTAGCCAGGCTTGGTTCTGGCCCAGGAGACTCACAACGTGCCGGTGTATAATATTAGTGCAACACAATCGCAGACTACAACTTTTTTTGTGTAGTGTTTCTCCTTCTCGATTGGTCGACTTGGTTGCCGAGAAAATCCTCGAATATCTCTGTAATCAACCTAAATACAACTGAAGAACTCCGGAGAAAATCTGGGCGAAAATCGACCAAATTGCGAAATATTCCCTAAACGATTGTGGTAGCCTTTGCTAAGTCTACGACTTAACAAACGTTTACATGAAGAGAAACACCAACAGCATGGGCAGTACTCGCTGTGAATTCACCGTTGATAATAATAAAAGTTCAAGCGCGGGAAATCTGACATTTTACAGACGATGCAGTATGGATTATGACCATGCTGTTGGGGATACCCTCAAGGTTTTGACGGAGACTAATGATTCCAGGCCGATCAGATGGATATGATATTCATCCTGCTATCTGTACGTCTTCCCCTCTAGTCATATGCGTATTAAGGATTTGTAATGGAACGCCAATAAGTCCTTACATATAAAATCGCATTTTGATTCCAAGATGATTTCTGAGTTCTAATGACGAAAATCCACGGGAAACACTAACTTACCGCCGGTCAAGGCCTTTGGGGATTCACAATCTATGCATTTAGCTTGAAAACATCGGTCAAAAAAGACTGGCGCGTGCGCCCTGCTTAAGCCGCAGCTCAGGATGCTCCCTTAGTTAAAAGCTAATAATGAAAAAGGAATAATTCCGCCAGCTGCTGAAAAATCACATTCTCCGGATCAAAATGACATGCAGACTGAACACACTTGATTCTACAAAACGATTGATTATGCTCATAACCAAACGGAAGGCACACTGTTGACTTGCGTCTGCTCTTAAGAACTTCGGTGTATAAAGTTGATTTCACAATAAAGGGGTTAGTTAGCATTTGCTTAAAACACGTGAGTCGGATAAAGAGTAGAAGTGAACATGCACTCGGTAAGTGCTGCCAGATTTAAACTCAGTGGATGACGAAACACACACATTTATCAAGAAGCTTTTGACAGCAATTTCTTGGTGGCACAGATCTTGTGTAGATAGTATAGTCTGGTTGTGGCCCCGTGGCGTACTCTAGGAAACACGGTTTAATTGGTGTCGGCACTAGGAGGCGTTATTTCTCACCTAGGCAACGTGTTGCTTGCGTTCCCCGAGGCGGCATACAACTACCTCGTGAGGTTAACTCACGTAAAATGTCCTTCGTTTCAGAACGCGCCGAGCCCAACCAGGGTTGTCAACCTATAAACCTGCGCGCGTGCGAGCGAGGGGATTCCTTGCTCAGAGCTCTACACGAATCAATTTTTTTGCTTCTCGGGTATGTAAGACGGTGTCGTAGCGAACTAACCAGCCAACTCAATGCACATCTTACTCGTCAATTAAATCACAATGGTTAGCAGTTTGCTTGACCGATAATTAAACGTCATTTTCTAGTGTTTTATCGACAGACAAGTTTTTTCCTATCGCGTTTTCATCATGTATTTTTCTATATTTGTTACCTATGGGTGAATATGTAGCGAGCCGTGAATACTACGATTTGCGTCGATTTTCACCCGTACGGATATTTTGTTTCCAATCCGAAGCAATCGGAGCAAAAACTAGAATTCCCCAAGGAGAAAGTGCATTTTCACATAAATTTATCTGAAAACCGTTGCTTCTCATTTCGAGAAAATTAACACAAGTGCCGTAATTCAATACGATAAACCTCAAACCTTATCATTTCGTTATCGTTGAAAGTTTTCTCACTTTCTATTCAGTTTCTTTTAGGTCTCTGATCAAAATTTATTGAAATAGAACAAGATAAATTCATCTATAATTGATTTCGTTTAATATTTTGCAAGCTATTTCAAAAGAACGGATGCGCATACTTTCGTTTTCAATTTACTATTCAGAAACATCTGTCGGCTTAAAATGATTTGAATTAAGACATACAGCACATACCCGCGTCGAGACAGATTGAATGGAGTGGAAGCGAAGGTTTGGTTGTATAGTAGTTGTACACGGCCATGCCATTCAAATCCTAATTTCGGGGTCATTAACTGAAGTACTGAGATTCGTGTTATTTTAGCGTTGCACGTAAGTAGCACCACGGCGCGCAAATATTTAAGAAGATATTTTGTACAAAACTGTAGATACCATATGAAATAAGCGGTCTTAGTTTAATGAACCAAACGAAAGAAATTAACTTTTCTAAATAATTTTATTAATTGAGAAATTAATTTCTGAAGAACGTAAAAAGATAAGGAGATCAAATAAAATCTGGTTAAATGAGTGATATTTTTTGAACAAATATTAATATATTTTGGACAGACGGATCCTGAAATCCTGATCCTGATAAAATATATGTCGACGTATGATCCACTGCTTATAAGTACACAAAAAAGATTTACCGTGTTATAAAATGAATATATCAACACTTTTTAGAATATAAGTAGCCATTGGCCCGGATCTGCTGAATAACCTTATAAAACCAAAACATACATCTTCGATATGCAGCTTCAATCAAGCTTACAGTGACAGTCGGCCATTTTACCCGATAATCGCTTTCCCTAACCCTTAAGGGAAAGCGATTGGATTTGGATTAGATTAAGGAGTTGTGTTTGGGTTATAGGTTTAATTAAGGTTAGGGTTAAGGTTCCCGGCCAAGTAACGGGAAATTGCTATTCGGCCGATTGTCGGTAAATATCCTCAGTGTTTTAGAAAATATCAATTGTAAAATTACGACACGGAGGAATATTACAAAAGTACTATAAATGATCTAATTGGCACATTCCCTTTCATCTGAAATACGATATTATCATTGGTTTTTCAGGAGTGTGTCCTCACTACACTGAGACAGAATGAAGTAAGCTGGAAAATAGCAAGACTATCACATGAAGGCAACTCCCCAGCCAACCAGCCACAACCCCAGTTATCCACCCAGTAACCCAGCTAAAGCACGCAGACAGCCAGCTACGCTTGAAGGGAAACATCCACTGGTGTTACTGGACTAGTTTTAGGTCAGTCTCTTCGGAGATATTTAATATAAATCTAATTTTTATGCGATTAGTTCTGATTCTGATTTCTCCGAGGAGAATTTTATTTGGCCACATTCCGTCGTTAGTGAGTGATCACAACGATACAATTCAGTTCAATTCAGTTGCAAATCTTTTAAATGCCCCATGTTTGGAATTCGTACAACCAGAAGCAGTTACACACATTATCGACCTTGATATTATTGCAAATTGATTGAACCAATATTGGCGTCTTTGGTGATTGTCCACGACTGAAAACGTAGCGACCTGGACTCTTTTCTCCATTTGTGTTCTAAATACAAGGAGAGGTAATTTATAATATACCAGCTGTATGAGCTGATAACCTATGAAACATTGCTAGAGTAAAGCCATGATATCAATATTATTATGAACTACATTGTATCTGCATATCTGTTCAAGTCAATTCGGCTTTAAGTTATAACCGCTACTCATGGTTAAATGTTTCCCGATACTTGGTTATTTTTGTATGGATGATAAAAAATAAACCATCAATCACTAAAGCGAGTTGAAAAAGCAAACAACACAAAAAACAATAACACAATATTGGTTACGCTTGTAGCCAGGACGTATTTGCCAAAAAATAGGGCGAGTTTAAAAACATGAGTTCCGAACACGTTAAGATCTCGGAATGGGCGAATCTCGGCGTGTGCTAATCTCGGCGCGGCGTGTCCTAAACTCGTCGTATGCAAAACTCGTTGTGTGCTTAACTCGTCGTATGGGAAACTCGTCGTGTTTTTTATATAAATTCGCCGGGTGTTATTCACAAACTCGTCGTATTTTTAACAAATACGGCGGTTTTTTTTTAAATACAAAATTTGCCCTTTTTTCTTCTCTCTTTTTTAAAACTTGACGTTCTTTGCCCGCTGAGGCGTGCATGACGGACACACTACACCATGGTACCATTCAGGCCTTTTTATCATTGACAACCTATACACAATACCCCTACTTTCTCGATTCTTACCGGTGTAAAGAAACTGAGTGTCCCCCATTAGAGGGTGTCCTAGCTACCATAGCAACATGTACGGAATAAACCGTGACCTTGTAGACGAGGCCAATTGGGTACAGTGCTGAAACACATGATGCACTCAATGGAGAACACAATAGGCATATAGCTGGTAGGACACTCAGTCACACGGACACTGTATTATTTGACACCGGCTGAGTGTTGTGAAAGGAATCATTAGTAGTGTTATAAATGACAAATCCTATTTTCGAAGTTTGGGGAAGAAGGTTTGACGATGTTTTCTAGCTTTTTCTATAGTTTAAAGGGTGCTGAATCGGAATGTTTGGGTCCAACCTCAGAGAAATGTGAGGAACATTGTAAAGTAAGTCATAATTAGTACAGGGTCAATTTCAATCAAGTCAAATTGTGTTTAAATGTACACCAATGTATAGGGATTAAAAAATTTATAGTTTTTCTAGGTTCCGACCTTTGGTTACACGGCTACAGCCCTGAAGGTTCAAGGTCATCCTGGGGCAAAAATTATCCAATGCTCACATTTTTGTCAAATTATTGCTCTGGTCATACTGAAGCAGAAAATGCATTTTAATTCTTTGGGTGACAGCTTTGTATGCAATTTTTGAGGTCAGGTTTTGGTGACCTATAGAACATGTAGACCCTTGTTACATTTTGCCCACTAATTACGAAACCAAATGCCAAACATTGTAAAATAAGGCAAGACGAACAATTTCACATCAGTTTCAACAAAATCGGAGCACAGGATGACCTTGAACCTTAATAAGGCTATATATACCCTTGTAACAAAAAGTCGGAACCTAAATAAACTGTACATTTTAAAACTCTTATAATAAGAAAAATGCAATTGTGTACATTTAAACCCAATTTGATCTGATTTCATATTTACTACTGTACTTGTACCAAAGTCCTCTTAATGTCATATGTATTTTTCTAGAACTTTTGAATTTTTCACTAGGACGTTCCAAATGTCGCATCGAAGTGACGAGTTGCATAAAATTGAAAAATCCTGAGTCTGACTGTGACCCGAGAATCAAAACACAATGTATTTTCTATGAAACCTTGATCCTTGAGGAACAAGGAGGTCGTCCCCATTTACTGGAAATTACTGAGCCAGTGAAGAGTTACAGTTTTCCCAACATTTCCCACAGCTTGGACCCAAATATTCTGATTTAGCATCCTTCAAACTATAAAAACAACTTTTCAAACCTTCTTATTCCAGAACATTTCCTTATTTATGACCCTACTATTAAGGCAATTGTTAGAGGCTCCATCAAAAATTATCTTATAAGAAAATCACCAACAAGTTTTAAAAAATAGTTCAAGCATGCCACTAACCTATACATACTTTAGGAGTTTGCTCAAAGATGGAGGTGAGAGTGGGGAAAGGGGATTTATCCTACTGCAACAACAACCGTGGCACCACCCTACTTGACATAGCAGGTAAAGCCTGTTTCTCCATCTTGCCCCAAAGAGTCAAGGAAGGGATAGACAACAGATTGAGAGAGACCAGACAGGCTTCAGAAAGGGGAGATCATGCCAAGATCAAATTTTCAGCCTCAACCAGATTATTGAAAATGCCTGGATCAACAACTTTTTTCAAAGCTGCATTCGACTCATTACATAGACCTTCTCTTAGGGAAATTCTCTACCTCTATGGGATACCCAGAAAGATTATCAACATTATTACAAATTCGTACAATGAAACACCTTGTGCCGTGAGATCCGAGGGAGCACTTTCCAACTGGTTCAGGATTGTCACTGGTCTCAGACAGGGGGACAACTAGTCCCCATTACTCTTTAATATTGCCATTGACTTAGTCATGTCCATTGCTGTGGACAAACAAAGACGAGGGATAACATTACAACCTCGGCGTAGCTCTAGATACCCAGAAGAGAAGATGTCAGACTATTATGCTGACGACATAGCCATTTTCGAAGGGTCTAATATCCAATTGACTCCAATTGACAGAAACGACAGAGGCTATCCGGTTAGCTGCTGGGAAACTAGGGCTGAAGATGAGTCGGAAAAAGACGGAACTCATGTCAATTGGCAAGGCAGAAGTAACACCTTCCATACCCCTTGGAAACGAAGGCATCATCAAAGTTGTCCACCACTTTAAATATCTAGGCGCCTACTGTAGTGTGGATGGATCAAACGTCAAGGAGCTTAACAACAGAATTGTCAAGGCATCAGGAGCATTTCGAGAATTGGACAAAATCTGGAAAGATCGATACATCGACTTGAAGACAAAGATGAAATTTTACTCCTACATTCTTTCCACCTGCTGCCGAATGCTGCCGAATGCTGCCGAAGCCACACTAGATGCCTTTGACATGAGATGCCAAGGAAGAATTCTGCAAGCCACGGGTAACCGCCATCAACCGAAAACGACGCCTGCAATGGTTTGGCCACATACAGCGCATGGATGACAGCCGTATCCCCAAAAGGTTGTATCCCTGGAACCCGACGCATGCAAAGAGAAGACCAGGGAAGCCAGGGACCAAGTGGAAATTAAGAGGTCATTCAACGAGACCTGGAGAGACTAGGATTTGGATGGACTCTGGAAGAGGCAGAAATAGCAGCCCGGGACCGAAGAATCTGCAGTCAGGCAGCAGGTGCAGAAATCCATGACGCTGTCTGGTAGGTAGGGAAGTAAGAGTTGCAAATTACTAAGATTCCTTTAAAAGGATAAAAACACCAGTTATTAGCAAAACATTAAGGTCCATAATTATTCTGACCACTTGATTAGTGGCATATGCAAATCAAAAAGTTACTCTTTCTGTGACAAACAGTATCTCTCGATAAGTTGGTTTCAATTTAAGAGGTACCAACGCACCGTACTTAATTCTTTATTAACCAGACGTGTGCAAGAAAGTATACCACTTAGCGGTTAAAACTATCGTTTGCTTCTTACAATACCTACTGTTAAGTTAAGAGCTTGTAACAAAAATTACCTGTCTGGATAAGTTGGTCCGAAGTTGGTATCCTCCCACGTATCTTTGAAGAGTTACCGACGCACAGCGTTTGAAGGCAATACAGTGTAAACCCGTATTCCATTCCATTTATCAAACGTTTGAAATTTAGAGTCAGAACGTATCACTAATGACAAAAATCACAGAATCATGTACAAATGTGAAAAAATTAGAACTATATCAATAACATGAGTTCGGCGCTTTTAAAAGGAAAATAATAAATACTAAATTTTTCCTTTTTTTATGGTTTAATCTTTTCATTCATAACTTAACGTAACTTCCTAATTCTTTTGTATAGGTCCGCATGCAAGAGGCTAAGACATTTTCACGTAAGACTGACGAGAACATTGGTAAAGTTATAGTATTTTCCCCCGAAGTAAGCATTTTCATAATTATTACTTTTAAATGTTGTTCAAAAATTCAAAAGCAATACTTTAATAGAAAATCCTAAGAAATGCTTGTATGCTGTTTTTGTCGATTGTCATAAATTTAAAGTTTTCTTTAACCTGGTTTAAAAATAGAAGAAACCCACTTGAGTGGAAAAAAGAAAACCTGTAAAACCGCACACCGCATTAGATTTTGAACTTCTCACAAGCTTTGAGACAAAGCATCAGAGCTTTGAGACAAACATTATTACTTCAGCAAGTCTGGGAAGATCCTCGGGTAAAAATGGTAGACAAAGTGTTCAAATTTAGGGGAAAGGCGCTTGTGCATTCGTACTAACGCCTCTCGTACACATTTTGGCGAGATATACGTGGTTTATTGTTGTTTTAAAGCATGCTAAGAGTGATTCAATAGAAATCCCCAACCCCCCGAGTATAGTCTTGTTGTGTACTGCATAGTGAAACATGTTGACCTTAAACCTTCCTCTACTTCTAAAACTTGATGGGAAGATTTTTATTATTAATCTTACTTATGTTTGAATTTTCATATTTCTATCATCGTCGAAATAGCGCGCTGAATATAATAGGCTGACTCGTCTCAACACAATATGGCGACAAGGTGAAAAACCTATAGATTACCACTTGAACACTCGGATCCTCCATACGATGTGTGATTTAGGGCATAGAAATGCGATACCCGTTGGAAAAAACTCAAATGCGGGCTTCTCTCGCGGTCAACACTGGGGAAAGTTTCACATTTCCCTTCCGTTCCATGGTGATATAAAATTATGGTATAAATGACCGAGTGTTACGACATTTCGCAGTGTGTTAAATTATATTTCAATATGCTCTTCTCCCGGTTTGAGGTCAAGTCTGAGCATTGCGCTTTAAGTGCTTTTGAAAATTTAGAAAAAAAAGAAATAGTCGATAAATCCATTATTTCAGAAATCACGTTTTTCGCGAGACTTGTCGCGCTTTCGCGGTTTCCATTGTTATCCAATTTCACATTGTAGTTCTAACTAAACAGTAGAAAAGGCTTATTTAAAATTCTACGGTTGAGAGTACAAAAAACTCCTTTAAAACATAAGAATTGGCATATTTTTGTTGATTTCACACAAGATGGAATGAATTATGAAATCACCAAATTATGATAATGAAATTCCTTTTGTCAGCATGAAAACTCTACGTTCAATGAATCAATTTATTGGCATACATGACAGAGAATGTTTGTGTACAATGGGGTATATCATCAGTTCACTGGAGTGAAAAAAAGTGTTCGTTGTTTGTTCTTCATTTAAATGAGGGGGGGGTGTCAAGTATCCGGGCTGATGAAATGTCTGATTGTACGATATCAATGGACGTTTTAGATTTTTTTGGAGGCACGGTTCAGTGTATATGACGCCACACACTAAATAAACGCTCCATTGAAAATACACGTAAAAAATACCCATCGCGCTCTCTGATTGCACCCCGCGTGACAATATTTTGAATGTTGTGAATCGATTTCCCTATAAATCACAAACCAATTTAAGTGTTTAAAAAAAAAAAAAAAAAAAAAGAATAGATTTTAAGAAAAGTGCATATGAACAACGCCATGTGCAGCGTTATATGTCGAGGTTACAGCGCTATATGTCCAGTTTGCTCTCTATACATCGAGTTTTGCTCTCTATATGGTGAGTTTGACATAAATCATGTCCAGTTTCAAAATCTCGACATGATTTTTTCTCAACATGAGGAAAACTCGACATGATATTTTGGTGTATGTGTAAAAAAAATCATGTCGAGTTTGCTCATGTTGAGAAAAAAATCATGTCGAGTTTGCTCATGTTAAGAAAAAAATCATGTCGAGTTTGCTCATGTTGAGAAAAAAATCATGTCGAGTTTGCTCATGTTGAGAAAAAAATCATGTCCAGTTTGCACATGTTGAAAAAAATCATGTCCAGTTTTTTAAAACTCGGCATGATTTATTCTGGACATGATTTATTCTGGACATGATTTATGAAACTCGGCACATAGAGTTCAAACTGGATAGGCAGCGCTGTAAACTCGACATATAGCGGGGTAAACTCGATATACAGCGCATGAAACTCGCCATGATTTGATACGTGGAGCGTGCCATACATAGCCGCCTTCGACCAGGGCCGAAAGTCGAGGGCATACTTTCTACACAGAATCGATTTTCAATTTTTTTGATAATCTCAGTCATACATGTAATCAAGCTATATAGAGGTTGTGCCTGTTTTAATCGATTGGCTAGGAACAAAAGAATCGAACAGGTGTCCTATACCGTAATGCAGTCCATTCAATTAATGTTGCGTGCAACCTTGGGAATAATCTTGTATTTGTATACCAATAACATGGTGCAATAACAGCGGTTAATGATTTGATCCTGTTGAACAAAGTTCAGCATTACGGTTGATGACGACACAGGCACAACCTCTATATTTTCACTTATACTATAATATACCATCACTGGAAACCAGTCCCCAAAGGTACTGCAAAATATCTCACACAGGTTTTTTTTTTTTACTGGAACTACCATTACACCAAACGTGGAGTGACTTTTAGTGTTGTGCGCCCATCAACTGACTGCCCCTTCTGCGTCATGCTAAGAACTTGGGTAAGGCACGTAATTTCATTTCCCTTGTCGACCCAAGCGATAGCTGGTATGGGAAAAGTACACTCTTAAGGCTGAAGGATCGAGCCCTTGACAAGCTATACCGGCCTAAGGTAAGCGAAATGATGTGCACGATTTCAGGTGCGTAATAATAAATAGGAATTCCGTATAATCTTAAAGGAAATTGGCGCTTTATAAAAAAAGCCAGTAGATTTTTTATTATTTACCAGCTTAGAATCTACCTTTAGCAAATTTGATGTTAGGGGCGAATTTCTTGTTTGCCCAGTCACCCAATGTTATACAGTTTTATGGTAATGATTGCGCTTTATTCCGTTTAATTAATCACAACGGGTATGAGATTAGGCCTCATTGGTGAAAAGTTATTCAAATATTGAGAGTATGTACGACGGGTGTCTAACTGAATTTGGCTATAGGGACAGCCCATACAACTTATTGTAGTCATGAATAATTACAATTTCGCCTTTTAACGTTAGAATTGTCATTATTATTAATTAAATGATTGCAGGTAGAACCTGAGAAGCGACGCGCTCAGAGTACAATTTATTCTATCACATTGCCATAGAAAATTTGCATGCAAGAATTTCCATAAATTACGTTTTGGAAATCCCCATGCCCCAAAATCCAGCAGATCGTGTCCGACCCCCTGGTTCCCAAGTCGTATTCATTCTTTCTAGGGTGCACACAAGAGCATAGAATTATGTGCAAAATTGTGATCAATAGCAATCAATACTCAGATTTTCCTCATGAAGTACGGGACTATTGCTGTGATAAATTTACCGTAATCCAACCAGCCCTGACGACATATTAAAAAATTAGAATTTCATCAAGATCTCGCTTCACGTGTTAAACCCACTGACCTTCCCCGTATAGAGGTCAGTGGTTAAACCGGGGAAAGGGAGGGGGAGGTCAGATTTATTTGGCATCCCTCGGAAAATTAGCACTCTATATATAATACCCCAGTACACATTATATAGATTCTAATGGTGTTTAAAGGCTCAGATAACGGAATTTTGCTATCATAACGTGCGAAAACGGAATTAACTAACTGCAAAAGGCCACGCCCAAAAAAACGAAAAATGCAAGCAACAACTCTGACAAAGAGTCTTGGAAAGGAAATTGAGCAATGTGGTGCGATATGAGCCATACCCTGTCATACGACGTCCCGGGTATATGTTTGTTGCATGTAGCGCCTTAGTCTCGTGTACTAGTGAAGTAATAAGTCCAATCATTTTCACCAAATGTGCACTTCTGTGAAAAGCATGAAACTTGGCACAAACTTCCTTGGGGGTATGTAAAGCAATTACAGAAGGGGTGCCCAAAAATTCGACCACAATAATGACGTCATAGGCCACGCCCAAGGCCCCTTTTTAATACATTTTTCGTAGTAATGTTAAAATCATTACTTTCAATAATCATATCTAGTTTGGTATCAATTAAAGCTTGAGAACCTGTAGTGCTAAAATGATCTAAAGATTCATGTATTTGGTAAGCAGAGGTCCGTTTGGGGTCATTAAAGGTCTACGATACCATTGGCCCGTATTGTGGCTGTTAACCGTAGTTAAGGTTTTGTGTCAAAGTGTCAAATCAAAAATGTGATTCCCATTGGTCACTCCTAATGGGTTGTGGTGAGAAAATGCCATGTGAGAAGCACCACAACACACTTTACTTCTGCAATAATATGTCCATAACCACGAACCACTGCCCCTTGTATTATAGTATGCACCGTAATCGTAACTTGAGTTTCAAGTATAAATTGCATTTCAATAACAATTAATATCACTTGCGATTATTTTTCAGAAACTTTTGATAGGCCAGTCAATTAAGGGAAACATAAAAATGACTAATAAACTAATTGCAACCTAATCTATTTCTCCAGAATTGTATTGGGAACACTTTAAGAACACCGTACAAAAGTTTACCAAAATCAAAGTAGTAGATTAAGGTATGGGGGGGGCAGGTTTAACAGTAAAATATTGCCATGGTCGAAATGAGCCGAAAGTATGTTCATCGCCTTGCAAGGATAAAAGGTATAGTTTCCCTCCCTATATCTGGAAGTAGTACGTTGTTTATGGCAAATAGTGTCAACAAGGTCACCATGGGGTAAAAATTTTAGCTTTACCCGTTTGTTATAAATTTACTGGTCTACTGGATAGGACCAAAATAAACTGGTGCACCATATATGATATTTTGGTTAGCATACTTAGAATGCAAATGTGACCGGGTCTTTGTGAGGGTTCAACAACTATAACTCTAATTCTATATTGAACGGTCAAAACTAAGAATCTATAACACCATTTAGAATCTAGTGGTGACCAATTGAACAAATTTTAAAACCAGTTTGGAGCAAATTGTACACATGTACCCCAGGATGTCCCTGAACTGTTATGTGCCTTTGGTAATAAAACATAGAGCACAGATAACTATCAACTATAAATCTTATTAAAGTCGAACAATTACAATTTTTAACACCCCTGTACAAACTTTGACCCCCTATTCCCTCATATTCCACAGTGTCGATTTTGGTTTAATTAGTATTATTACATTTTGCAGTATATTACCATAAAACTATAAATCCCCCGATGTTTATATATTGCCGTTTGGTGGTACACATCGTTGTATAAAAGCTATTGTTTTAAGCATGAAGTTTTGCTTGCAGAGATTTTATAACATAGGTCAATTCATGGTTAATGTTTGTAAACCAGGTTATGGTTGCCGATTTTCAGCAAGTCCGTTCAGTGGGGACAAGGACTTTGGAAAATAGCTAAAAACTTTCTTTCTTTCTTCAAAATCATGTCCAATGGCGCGTTGCATTCCCCATCTTAAATTTTGTTCCTTCAACCACAAGCAAACAATAATAAAATAAAAACAATTTAAAATGAACATAAATATTAAAATAAATAAATTTAAAAAATCAAAATTAATAACATTTTTAAAAGTTAAATTAGCTTGGAGTTTCCAAGATCAAAGGGTTGATACAGATGGAGTTTTAGGTAAGGACTTCATCAAATACAAAAATATATATAATTATAATCAAGTAAAAAATAAATAATAGTAATACAAAAAAGACGTAACACAAGATGATGTCAACCAAGAAAAGTCATCTACTGGACGTTCCTGTCCAAAAAGCTTGATTAATTTTTCAAAATATCTGGAATTTGCATTAATGAACATTATAACGTTGGATAAAAATGAGGATGGTGTCAGGAGTTCTACAAGATACCCATATTGGGTAGGATTTGTGGAAGTACCTTGTAACAATGAGCCCAATACCTTTGACCTGACACTTTAATCGAACGCTAAGAAGTAACCAACACCACTAGTTCACAGAATACCGCCATTAAAACAGGATAATCCTTGAAGCACAGGCATTTCTTTCCTATGTTCAAAAACTGTAGAAATCACTTCCAGACCTCCTGCACATAATGAATGAAAGATCTTAAAGAAAAAGACAAACGGGACAAAAAAAATCAAGAAAGTAGCAAATTTTGAGAGGTTCCTTGGTGACTGTCAACAGCAGTACAGAACCCACTGCTGGCCCTCCACATAGAAATGGCTCTGTGCTGTGGAACCTGATTGGCAACATCTTTAGGGTCCTTGTTGGACCAACACGTCTTGTAAAAGCCGGTTTGGCCGTGTTTTTGAACTTCTAATTCAATTCTGAAAGCTGGCCCATGACAGGCCTGGTGAACCATCAAGTCTCAGCACTTTTATACTTGGCAGCTTGAACGGAAGTCTTTGTTTTGCAGCTCACAAATGACGTTTTGATGATCCTTTTCTAATTTTGGATACTGTAGATGAAAGGTAACCTTGGTCCAGGCAGTCTAAATTATTTCAACACCACCGACCGGTGTAGTGATACAGCCTTCATTGTCATTCGAAATATAATTAAAGACGAGAGGATTGGGCTTTTGAGGAATGTATCCGTATATTCCAGACTTTCAGTGCATAAATGGACATTTGAACATGATGACAAAGAGCCCACCCTTCCAATACTGTGGATATCATTTCTTGATTTCATATAGGTCTTGATGTGATATGATTGCAAATCGCTATCAACCAATATTTTCGTTCGTGCAATCTGAGTGTTGGGAAGCACTGGTTTCTTTGTGCCAGGAACCGTATTGGATTCAATTCCATGCATAAGTTGTTTTCCTGAAAATATTCAAGGGGATTTTGAGACATTCTGGTTATCAAAAAGGGCTATGATAAAGTTCTCCGCATGTCCATCAAAATGCCCCAGCTTCTAAGCTCTGGTTGGACTGCTATCTTGCTACTATTCAGATGGTGCAATCCTGAAAGCTATTGTAGACCTTGCTACCAGAAATATCCAAGGTAAGTATAGAGAACTGCTGAAGTATGGCTGCGGGAATTTACCTTTATATTGCTCATGAACTGCAATGTGGCTCGCCACTCCCACATGATTTTTTTGGCTCTGGACTTTTGTGTGCCTTGTCATGGAACGTATCCCGTGACTGGGGACCCAGAACTCCTAATTATTCAGGTTTTTGAATTTTGGGTAAGTGTATGAAGTTTAACTCTGACAAAGATTACCCTGAAATTTCAATTCGCAAGCGCATCTTGGTTTGCATGACACGTCCATAAAACACACCCCCCCCCCTTGTGTGACGTACAACACAAAAGTGTACGTTTTGAGTTACTCAGTTTTTAGTAACTGTCCCTTTTTGCAAACTTTATTAGTTTTTTTAACATATCTGTACACATTAGGGCGTTAGCTAGAACAAAAAACAAAGATAAAATCAAAGCTGTCATCTTTAGGGTAAATTTCCATGATAACCGGTGACGTACGTGTAAATGTTTTCATTTGTTAACACCTTCAATGAACGAAATGCCATCATTTCTTAAGAATGAACACAGATTCTTACAACGACACAACAAACGTTTTAATCAAAGAAGTTATTACCAACTTCAAATTTCCAATCTCTGTTTTAAATAACATCAATATACGAGGTGCTTGATAGTGCCATTTTGGGAATGTGCGGTAGCAGCATGTCACTTTTTGTAATATCCAAACAAAATCTCTTTGTGAAAAATTGAATATTGCCCTATTTGTTCCTACCTAGTATTTACCTTTGATTTAACAAGAAATCACGGTTTTGGATGATTTTTTTTTTTACATGTCAAAATTTGTTTGCATAATTACGGAACTGCCCCTTATTGCATAATGCACGCCATGTTGGTGAATTTGATACCAAATTTTGTGAAATTTAAATATCAAATACCTCCATGACCTTAATGACCTATAATGACCCTAAATGCTAAGATACCCTACTAAAAAGTATCTTTAAGACATTCTTTATTATGGTTCCCGGCTTTAATTGATATCACACAGATAGTTTTCTGGGGAATTTCATTTGACATAATTAAGCAATATCAAAAAGGGGGGGCGGGCATATGACGCATTCATAGGTCCGATTTTTTTTTTGGGCACCCTTCTAAGTTTGTTGCTTTGTGTGCACCCCAAGGAATGTCTGTGCCACGTTTCATGCTTTTGTCCAGAAGTGCAACGCTGTTTATGGTTATCTACACACTATCGTTTGGATCCGTTCGTGCCTCGGACCTCGTGAGTCAATAGGCGTGGTATGCCCCCTATACATAGAATGCACGACTAAAATTTGAATAAATAACGTTGCTCACAGGCAGTCTAGGATGTTTGAAATGGTGGGAAAATTGAATTTTCAAATGGCATGCATTTTTTCGCCAAATTGTCTTCTTACGAACTAAAGTTTTGTCAGAACAATTGCTTTGCTTTTTTGTGTTTTAAATTAAATATGTCATTAAAATAGCTACAATGCGTCAAAATTGTCTTCGCCGTTGTAAAAATTGAATTCAATCAAGCGTTTTGGAGGAACCATCAGGCATATTAATGCAGATTTCGGGATTTTTTTCCATAGAACTTCCACAGAGCTCGGCAACCTCCAAATACCAACTCTAGTATCGACATCAGGCGTCCCCCCCCCCCCGTGTTTAACCAATGTGCAACGTCTAAAATTAGATTTCTTGCCACCCCTCCCTCCCCTGAAGAAATTATATTAAAAGTGTGCCACTATTGATGAAACAAGTTAACAAAATGAGCTATCATATACTAGATTAGTAAAAAATTACTATTTAGAAAATTTAGCCTATACACTAGCACCCATCAGTATAGCCTTGTCAATAGCAACAAGCCCCAAAAAGTTACTGATCGACATGATCCGGGACATGATGTGAAACCTAATTATATTAAAGTGTACAGGAGGAATTTTTTTAGGATAGATTTCTCTCAAATTTCACTGGTCGGTTGTGTCTTTGTAGAACCACCTACCGAGAACGTTGGAAGTTTTATTGGACAAACAGTGCAGAAAACACAAACCCTTGTTTGAACTTCTTGCCTGGTATCTTAATCGTTGCCCATAGAAAACCATGCTTTGACTTTCTGTCGTGCACGACAGAAACTACTAAATCATCAGCTTACTACTACATAAAGACGGCGTATTCATCTTATTCAATTCAGGGGTATCTATACCTTGGTAAACGCATCCAAATATTAACAACATAGGTCCGAGAAAAATTTGGGGCGCTTCTTTCTGGAAACGTCCTCTATATCTCTTAAAGGTAAGCCTATAAACTAGCGTATCACAGTTGCGATGTGCACATTTCATTTTATCACAGTGCATAAGTTAGTTAGTATTACATTTACTCCATATTCTGGCCAGAACATAACATTTCGTCTGGGCCTATCCCTGATAATTTAACAAATTTTCTTTTGGTCAATGTCACACGTGTGAGTTACTTGTTGTGTGAAGTGGCTATGACGCTTCGTGTAGCCTACCCAGTGACAGTGGTCATAATTTTTTTTTGGGGGGGGAGGAGCGCCTACTTGGTATTTAAACTTGGCCAGGAATTGTTTACCCCAACTATTGAAGATAGGCTAGTCAATGTCAAGAGTACAACTAGGAAGTCTGGCTAGCCTAGACTATTCTGGCCCTATACATGCCACTCTCTAATCTACTTCAAACGTGATCAAAGGCAATATCAATATTAGCCGAAACATTGGGTTTTCACATTAAACAAAACAACATTGTACGTAGTCGTAGACAAAAAACTACAACACACTGTAACAGGCTTTCATTTTCTAGCTAGCATGTTCTGTTAAGTCTAGCCTAGCCAAAAAAAGCTAGGCAAGGCCAATAAATAGTCCAGTGCTGTACCTCACCAGGCAAGGTCTAAACCATGCATACAGATTGATATTGTGATGTCCAGGATTAAATCCCCAGTTATGTCTATCTTACAAGATTTCTAGCAGGCTAGGCCCGGGGCTAAGTTTTAAGGTTAACAAAAACGCTATTTTCAGCATGTCCATCCTTCCAGTAAACTTTAAAACATTAACACGGTTTTGTGTAGTCATCATGTCCTGACTTGTTATGGTAGTACTCACCGTTCACCAAGTTATCACATACCAGTTGATTTTTGGAATCAGCCTACACAAATCATAAAGGAATTTTTTCACTACTCTACTGCAGTAAAGCCTATTTTATAATGGCAAAATTTTGCAGTGAAGGGTGCGTGAAACTCGCCTTACAATCTCTGCTTGGTGAAGTTGTATTCTTTCACATTTTCTGGCCTACCTGCAATATATTGTCTATTTTTACCAACGGTGTCTTAATAATCCTTGACTTTGTTTCCCTACAATAAGTAAGCTTGAAACGAAAAAAGCTAACAAAAGCGTATTTTGGAAAATTCTTTTTCTATTTGATTGAGAAAAAACATATTTATAATTGGTGATTGAGCTTTATATTCAGTTTTTATTTTCATATTACGACTAATCCAGTTGTACATCTATAATACCGTCCCCATTTAGGAGTTCACTTATTTCATCATCTCGTCCTATATTTTAGCTTTTCGGGGGTGGGTGGTCAAGCTCAGCCTTTGTTATTTTCTCAAACGCTTTTAATTTACCAACCTCGGGACTGTTTGGGGTCCAAGAGCTATACACATTGCGTCATTGTTTTGTTGCGGAGTTGTTAAACCCTATACTCGGCCGCATGGACCGTAAACCGATCAAGTCTAGATTTGTTTGAGTTCCTATACGCAGTTGTTTAAATTTAATTATTCCAAGTATAATTTTTTTTAAAATATCAGCACACCATTATCATAAGTTTAATGTTAGAAAACAAGTATCATAAAATGAATTTGCGAGAAAACAAAAGATACAACAGAAGGGAAAATTAAAATAATTAATTGTGTTGAATATCGACTAATAATGAAAACTGCAATATAACAAATTTTAAAGATGGCGCCGCCCCCTGTTTCGGTACCCGCCGATTAATAACTCCGTAGGAGTTAATGTAGACTAAAAGGGGGATCAAATGAGGGTCGGGTATTTTTTAAACCTGTCAGACTAAGATTTTTCAATATCTGTCAATATGTACATACGCGATTGTCTATAGAGCTCGCTTCGCGCTCGCTTATTATTAGGAAAGGACACATGTTGACGGAAACTTTAGCTTCCAGGGCCGTTCCGGGGGGAGGGGGTGGGCGCAAAATGCTGTCGGCAAAAATGTTGACTTTTCCGAAAAATTGGCATGAATGTAAATGATGTAGGTTGGATATGTTCATGAATAATATTTTGTCAGAAGATATTACTTCCGATACTAATAGTCAGTATCATAGCAATAATGCATTATAACTGAACAATTTTGATATCCCCTCGCTCTCAGATTTTTTGAACCGACTGTAAATAAAGTAGAGTGTTGCCGCCCAAATCTGGTCCGTTTTCCTGGCACATTGTCAATTTAAAAAAATGTGTCGGCAAATGGACAATTTTTCAACCCCCCCTTCCCCCCCCCCCAAGCCCACCCCCCACCCCCCCCCCACCCCCATCGAAATGGTCTGGGAACGCCTTGCTGACTTCCAACTTTCAACATTGTGATATCACAAAGAATTATTGTTTGGGGTTAAGTGTATATTATAAAGTTGTAGGATTAATATTTTTACGAAAGCAACAATTAATCTTGGTCATTTTAACTATCAATTACAAACAATGCCCTATTTCGGAAGACATTTTCGAAAAAAACAAAATAATAGAACATGATTCATTGCAACACAATTAAGAACATGTATATAGCAGTTTGATTTTGAACGAACCTATTTCATTCACAGTCGTTAAGCGGATGAATCTCCGTAAAGCTTCAATGTTCGGATGTCAGTAAATTAATCTGTTAGAAATATCAACCAAATATCAACTGATACAGTGGAATGATCACCTGAAACGACATAATTGAGTCATTTATTGAGTCCGCCAAACACTTCCTTTGTGTTGTAATAACACTAAAACGGCATAACTTGAATGTACTAGGTATAGCTTTAAAACATGAGATGCGCCATAAATTTTGAAATTAGAGCAGAATGTGGTTTATGAAAATAGGTTTTAATTAACAGAAATTAAGATCGCAAAATCTTCAAGAAAAAGCCGTTCTTCTCGAATGCGTATTTTGCAGTACGTAACTGTGCGCGGCGGACGAAATGTTGCGACATAGTAGATGGATTTACTGGGGTGTGCCAGTTTTGTTTAAATTGACGTTTGCTCTATCGATACGCCTAAATAATCCAATGATTAGGCCCTATACACAATCAAGTTTCCTTTACTTTCAAGAGTCCTTTTTTGAAGTAATAAGATTTGGTCTCGCCTTTTTTGTCCCAGATGAGGATTAGTCATCAATGGAGATATTAGATGAATTCAAAGAATTTAACGGGAAATCAAACTTCTCTTGCTACTAAGCGGGTTTTTGTTTGTTATCTTTTGTTTTCCTCCCCGTGCGGGTTATATCACGACGAATCGGGTTCGAGAGCTACTGGGGTGGTGATGTTTCCATCGAAGAGGGATAACGTTGAATGATAAAAGCCACAACATTTGCAAGTTACCCTAGCATGTGTGCAGCAACAAATGATTGGAAGAATCATCACAGTCAGGCACAGAGTTGGAGTTCTCAATCCATGAACACAAGTTCCAATTATTTTTAGAATTTAGGATTGGTAATGCATTACTAGGACATTCATTTACCATTTCCTAAGCAGCTAGAAATCAAAACTTTGGATTGGATTACAGCCCACCCAGCAGGCTTTCGCGCTTGCCTTGGTTAACTTAGCTCGAGCGCCAAAGGCCGCGAGAGTTAAGTTAACCAAGTCAAGCGTTTTCAAGCCTGTTATTTTCACGACCATCTAGCTCATTGATTATCTATATCAGATCATCAGCAAAATACTGACCAATACTGACCACTGTCTATGAAATTTACTGTGAGAACTCGATATTTATACAAAATTGACTCCTCGTGATTTAATAGTGCGAGATACCGATCCGAGGTGCCTGAAACCTAAAGGGAAATGGTATAGGCCCACGGTCTCCGTTCCCGCGGAGTATTTTTCACTATTGCACGAATATAGGGATCAATACTTTTTATAAGGAATACGAGTGTGCCAAAAAAGTGCAACATTTCGAAAAAAATATTTTCACATATTTCCCGTGTCAATCTTTGCTAAAACTGTATGGAGGCCTAATCGTTCCCCGAATAAATTTGCTTACCACCCATCCCATTTGTCCCTAGATCCAAAGATACACTCAATTAAATTTTAGTTGTCCCAACCTTTACCACCTGATATTTTAATCTTGGTAAGTAAACTTTATTAAAACGGCCATTGGAGTGGGCATAACTTTTATAGAAGTGTGAACAGATTAACAATTAAAGTTTTTAATTCAGGTGGTACATGGATTGTAAAAAAAAATGCTTATGTCTCAGAATTCAAATAAAATCGGTTACACATTGAGAACTTGATTCAAGAATGCATCACTAATGACAAACTGCGGTTTCTACGGGATAGGGCATCACCCGCTATATGTGAGGCTGTTATTTTCGGAATACCGTTCGTCCCACAGTCAATCGGGCATTGTTTCTACTGTAGCGAAATGCGGCTTATCGGCCGTGTGCGGAATTTGTGTCGTCAACGGTATTTTGCCGGTCATTTCGTGACTTCATATCTATCATATCCTGGCCCCCAAGTGCATCTTGGACGTCTGCCATGACGAGATTCGTACAAACTGTACAAGTTTCAACTTCCAAGGAGGTTTTAGTAAACAAAAATGCTGACTTTTAAAATTGTGTTGTAGGAACTCCGCGCGAAAACTGCATGAAGGCATTTGATACTACTTCCGGGTGATCACGCTTGAACCTTCTCTCGCTCAATTTCCGGTCTACACGGAAAATATGTCGCGGCATGTTTCTACTGCCAGTCGTGACCCGGTATTCATGATCGTCATCCACCTCAGAAGATGGATGACGCTACGGAAAAAAGGTAAAGAGTTGACGGAAATTTCGTGACCGGTATGTTTCTACTGGAAGGCGCTTCCCGCTCATGAGCGGGCATTTTCGGTTATTACCGAAAAAAAAAATAATGCTCAGGAGAAACACGCAGAAAGAGAAAAAATCACAGGAATCATATACAAATGTGAAAGAATTAGGACTATATCAATAACATTGAGTTCGGCGCTTGTTAAAAGGAAAATAATCAAATACTTTAAATTTTTCCTTTTTGAGGTTTAATCTTTCATCATAACTTAACGTAACTTCCTAATTCTTTTGTATAGGTCCGCATGCAAGAGGCTAAGACATTTTACGTAAGACTGACGAGAAACATTAGTAATTTATAGTATTTTTCCCCCGAAGTAAGCATTTTCATAATTATTACTTTTAAATGTGTTCAAAAATTCAAAAAAGCCGTACTTAAAAGAAAATCCTAAGAAAGGCTTGTATGCTTGGTTTTTGTCGAATTGTCATATAATTTAAAGTTTATTTAAACCTGGTTTTAAAAAATGAGAAGAAAACACACTTGATGGAAAAAAGAAAGAAAACCTTAATAAAACCGCACACCGCATTAGATTTGAATTCTCACAAGCTTTGAGACAAAGAATCAGAGCTTTGAGAACAAACAATTATACTTCAGCAAGTCTTGGAAGACCTTCGGGTAAAATGGTAGATAAAGTGTTCAAATTAGGGGAAAGGGCGCTTGTGCATTCGTTTACTAACGCTTTCGTACACATTTTGGCGAAATTTGGTGGTTTATTGTTGTTTTAAAGCATTGCTAAGAGTGATTCAATAGAAATCCCCAACCCCCCGAGTATAGTCTTGAGTACTGCCTAGTGAAACATGTTGACTTAAACTTACTCTCTACTTCTAAAACTTGATGGGAAGGATTTTATTATTAATCTTACTTATGTTTGAATTTTCATATTTCTATCATCGCGAAATAGCGCGCTGTAAATATAATAGGCTGACTCGTCTCAACACAATATATGGCGACAAGGTGAAAAACCTATAGATTACCAATTGAACCTCGGATCCTCCATACGTGTGTGATTTAGGGCATAGAAATGCGTACCGTTGGAAACTCAATGCGGGATCTCTCGCGGTGCAACACTGGGAGGAAAGTTTCAACCATTTCTCCCCGTTTCCATGGTGATATAAAATATGTTATATAAAGAGCCGAGTTACACATTTCGCAGTGTGTAATTTATTATTCAATATGCTCTTCTCCGTTTTGAGTGTGAGGTCAAGTCTAGGGCATTGCGCTTTCGATTTCCATTGTTATCCAATTCACATTGTGTTCTAACTAATAGTAGAACGGCTATTCAAATTTACCGGGGCAGGCGAGTAGCAATTCCTGGTGGTTCAGAGGGGCCAACTTTCCGGTGGTTAGATGCAACAAATGTCCCCATTAGGGCAACATTTTACGGTCACAGTGCAAAAGAGCCAAAAAAAACGGTGATTTAACATGAATATAAGTCTTTTATTTCCCCCCGGTGTTGCCCTCATTTTGTTTTCAGAGGGGCAGTCTGCACCTCTGCCCACACCTGGCTACGCCACTGCTACGGTGAGTACAAAAAACTCCTTTAACAAATAGAATTGGCAGATTTTGTGATTAACACAGATTGGAATGAATTTATGAAATCAAAATTATGATAGCTGAAAATTCCTTTTGGTTCAGCATGAAGTTAAGTACGTTAAATGTGATCAATTTGGCATACATTACAGAGAAGGTTTGTTTTTACAAGTGAGGGTATATCATCAGTCTCATGGAGTGAAAAAACTGTTCGTTGTTCTTCAGTTTTAAATTGAGGGCTAAGTCTCCGGGCTTGAAATGTCTGATGTACGATTATCATATTGGACGTATTAATTTTTTTTGGGGACACGGGTTCAGTGTATATGGACGCACACCACTAATATTAAACGCTTCATGAAATATACGTAGAAAATACCACATCGCGCTTTCTGATTTGAACCCCCGCGTGACAATATTTTGAATGTTTTGAATCGATTTCTCTATAGATCACAAATGAAGCTTCCGAGATTTAGCCATTTTTTGTTATAAGTATAGAATCGATTAAGAAACGTGCATATGAACAGCGCCATCGCTATTGGGCCCGACATGTACGCATCCATAGCAGCTTTCGACAAGGCCGAAGTCGAGGCGTACTTATAAACAGAATCGATTTCAATTTTTGTGATAATCTCAGTCATACATGTAATCAGCTAGCTATATATTTTCACTTATACTATAATATACCATCATCACTGGAAACCAGTCCCCAAGGCTTATGCAAAAGGTACTGCAAAATATCTCACCACAGGTTTTTTTTTTACTGGAACTACCATTACACCAAAAGTGGAGTGAGTTTATTGTTGTGCGCCCATATGATGCCACTCTGCGGTCAACTTCCTAAGAACTTGGGTAAGGCACGTAATTTCATTTCCCTTGTCGACCTAAGCGATAGCTGGTATGGGCAAAGTACCTCTGTAAGTTGCTGATAGGATGGAGCCCTGACAATCTATACCGGCCTAGGTCCAGCGAAATGCATTGTGACGATTTTCAGTTGCGTAATAATAATAGGAATTCCGTAATTTAAAGAAATTGCGCTTTATAAACCCAGGTATTAATTATTTGTTATTATTACCAGCTTAGGAATCTACCTTTTATAATTTTGACGTAGGGCTAATTTCGGTTTCGCCCTAACGTCAACCATGGATTATACGTTTGATGTTATATGCGCTTTATGCCGTAATTAATACAAAGGATATGAATATTAATTTGGCAAATTTATTCCAAATATGGAGTAGGTACACGGGCTGTCTAACTGAATTTGCTATAGAGAGTCCAACATACAACTTATTGTAGTCATGATCATTACAATTTCGCCTTAAGTTAGAATTTCATTAATATTATAATTATTAATACTCGCAAGCACACATTTTGACGGAACTTTAGCTTCCAGGGCCGTTCCGGGGGGGGGGGGCAAATCTGTGGCACATGTTAAACTTTTCAGAAAAATGGCATTAATGTAAAATAGATGTAGTTTGGATTTTTTCATGAATAAAATATTTTGTCAGAGATATATTACTTACGAGTACTAATTTTCAGTTTAATATGCAATATCATTATATGAAGCAATTTTGATATCCGTCTCCCCTCGCCCTCAGATTTTTGAACCGACTGTAAATAAATTATGTGTTACCGAGAATCTGTCGTTGCCGACACAATTTCAATTAAAAAAAATGTGTCGGCAGATGGCAGTTTGTCGTCAACCCCCCCCCCCCCCCCCCCCCCCATCGAAAATGGTCTGGAACGCCTTGCGGACTTCCAACTTTCAAACAGTGATATCAATAAATTAAGTGTTTTTGGGTATTAGTGTATATTAAAGTTATAGGATTAATATTTTTAAGAAAACAACATTAATCTTGGTCAATTTCAACTATGGCATTACATGCTGATTCGAAAAGGACATTTTCGACAAATATAGAACATGATTTCATTGCAAACACAAAGAAAATAATATAGCAAGGTTTTGATTTTTTGACGACCTCTTTCATCATTACGGATGAATTCTCAGTAAAGCTTCAATGTTCGTGATGCCCAGTCATTGATCCTGTTGAAACATTCACAAAGATCAAATGATACAGTGAAGATAACCTGAAAGACATAATGGAGTCTTTTATTGAGTAGTCCAACACTTCCTTTGTGTTTGGGTATGTAACACTAAAAACGGCATATACTTGAATGTACATGGTATAGCTTTGGGGGGAAAAACAGAATACGCCTATAATTTTGAACTTAGAGCAGACTGTGGGTTTATTAAATATATTTTTTAATTACAGTAGATTAAGATCGCAAAATATTCACACCGTTCTTCTCGAAATGCGTATTTTGCAAGTACTAAATGTGCCGCGGCGGACGATTTGCGACATATTTGAGAGTGGATTTACTGGTTGTGCAGTTTTGTTACATTGACGTTTGCTCTTTGATATAGGCCCCTAACAAAACCAGTTCCTTTACTTTCAATGAGTTCTTTTGAAAGTATAAGATTCTGGTCGCGCCTTTGTTTGTCCAATGAGATTAGTTCACTAATGGAGATATTATATGAATTCAATGAATGTTACCGGGAATACACTTCTCGTGCTAGCGTCTTTTGTTGTTATCTATTGTTTTCCCGTGCGCTATCTACTACGAATCGGGTTCTAGACGGCTACTGGGGTGTTATTTGTCCATCGAAGATGGTTAAAGTTGAATGGATAAAAGCCACGCATTGCACGTTTACCCTAGCATGTGTCAGCAACAAATGATTGGAATAATATCACAGTCATGCACAGTGTTGGGAAGGTGTCTCAGTAGCAGTATTTAGCGTTAAGAATTTAGGATCTGGTAATGCCTACTAGGAAATTCATTTACATTTCCTAACAGCTAGAAACAAACTTTGGATTGGATGACAGCCCACCCCGCAGGCTTTCTCGCGCTTTGACTTGGTAACGCCGCTCGAGCTAGTTGAAGCAAATCCAAGTGCGCGCAAGCCTGTTATTTTCACGAACGCCATCTACTCATTGATTCTCTATATCATATCGATCATCAAAATTGACCACGGTTAATGAACTTTACTGTAGGAATCGTAGTTTATACAAATTGACTCCTCATGAGTTAATAGTGCGATATACCTATCCGCAGGTGAAAAAACCCCTGGAACCTAAAGGGAAATGGTATAGGCCCACGGTCTCCGGTCACCGCGGGGAGGTCTTTTTCACTATTGTCACGTATATAGAGTGTCATCCTTTTTATAAAGCATACAGAGTGTGCCAAAAAGTGCAACATTCGGAAAAAATAGTTAAAATATTTCCCGTTTCAATCTTTGCTAACTGTATAATATACTGTCTGGAGGCCTAATCATTCCTCTATAATTGCCGTTTACCCATCCCATTTGGGTCCCAGATCCAGAGATACACTCAATAAATTTTTTTTTTTTTTTAAATTTAGAATTAATTTCAGTGTTTCATTTTAAAAGTAAAACTGTATTAAAAAGGCATTGAATTTGGTACATAACTTTATAGAATGGGGACACAGATTAACAATTGAAATGTTTTAATGCAGGTAGTACATTGATTGTAAAAAAACTGCATTATGTCTCAATTAAAATAAAATCGTTACACATTGAGAACTGATTCAAGATGGCTGATCGTAACTATCACACTGTCATTCCAGACCAGAAGCCCCCATGTAGAAACCATTCGTTTGTGTTCTCAGCATAGTCGCTTACCAAACAAGAAAACAAATGAAATTGTGACATATACTCGAGACATGGAGTGAGCTTAA